>BPLR01016534.1:0-34855 GCA_021605095.1 Caerostris extrusa
TGTAAAATAATATTAAAACAATTCAATATGAATGCTATCTTAACTAAAAATATTCTAAATAACTTAGCTTTTAAATTTAATTTTTGCAATTAAATATTTTAAATTGATATATCATCATACAAGTTTTTAAACCTTTATAATTTTTTTAAACATAGACCCTTTAAACAAACTTTTTATTTTATCAACTTCATTTTGTAAAGAATGAATGAACAGAAGATTTTTGTTTCATTTGGCATCAAATATTAACAACGTTATACACACTAATTTCTAGAAAATCAAACAATAACAATAAAAAAAACAATAACATAAGCATAAGAAACAATAAAAAAAATAACAAAATAAAAACATAATAAAACAATAACAAAAACATATAGCTCATATAACCTCTCATAAACACATTACAAGATATTACCAAAATTTAGGTTTGCTAACTAAAAATTCATTTAAATATAGATAAAAATAATTTATAATTAATATAGATAATTTATAATTAATATAGATAATTTATAATAAATATAGGAAATTTGTAAATTATATTTTATTTACCAGCGAATTCCATTTTTATAAATTTTTGTCACTGAATGGAGTGTTTTAAAATTGCATTGTCCTTTAATCTTTTACAAGCAAACATAAATAATAATATCTAATTTATTGTAACATTTCATTTTTGCACTTAAAATGTTATTTTACGATTATTAAAAGAATAAATATTTTGTCTTAATTTAATAATGTTAATATTTAATTTAAAGTATTTTATTTTGTTAGTAATTAAAAAATAATTCAAATCCAAATTAATAATGCTAGTATTTTTTATGCGTCTTAGCAATTAAATCTTTTCTCTCTTGTGTTATAACTTCAAAGGATTTCTTCATTGGCTTAATAAGAGTGTAACTATAACTGTGAATAAATAATATGCCAGACGTAATTAAATTACTCATTAAAAATGAAAATGAAAAGTTATGCTATTTGAACTGAATTTCATTACAACAATTTCAGTCCGACTCATAATTACAAGTTACATTACTAGTACTAGTTGATATTTATTTGCTGTAGAATGCATTAATAGGTGTTTAGAATTAAACTATTTTGAAATATTTTTGAAGCGAATGCTTTTATATAAATAGCTTACTTGTTATCAAATATATTTTATACTTTTTAGAGATTTTAACACATCATCAATTGAATAAAAATAAAAATTATAGGCATTTTAATATCACTAATAATATAAATTAAACATTTCTAACTAGCTCATCAGACAAAAGTAATATGTAAATGTTATAGAACTGTTATGAATATAATTTTCTGGGAAATTTTAAAACTTTATTCTAGAAATCGTGTTAAATATTAATTTAAAACTTACATCAGTATATATATTTTGGATAAAGAATATATTTTGAGAGTAAATGTTAAAAAGGCCTTCATTACAAAGTAATTTGAGTTTTTACATAAAAAGTAAATATAAACTCATTTTACAATAATTTTTGCATTTAAATTAAAGAATTTATTTTTTACATTTAACATTTTAAGTTTATATTCTTTAAAAATTTAACTTGATCTTAATTTAATTAAAATGTTGCACCAATTCTAAAAGGTTTTTTTTTTCCATAACGTGCGCTTTTACAAATAACTTTAAGAAAATATATTTTTGTAGATAATGCTTTTATATAAATAGCTTACTTGTCATTAAAATATATTACATACTTTGAAAAATTTTTAACAGAAACCATAATTCGATTAAAAATCGAAGTTATATGCATTTTGATATTATTAATAATAAAAAATAAAACTTTTTTACTAGATCTTCAGACAAAAGTAATCATGTAAATGTTATAAAAATTTTATTTTCTGTGAAGTTTTAAATCTTAATTTCTCGAAATCAAGTTAAATAATTTAAAATTTACATGAAAAAGAAAAAAAAGTAAATTCTACAGTAAATTTTACAAGCATTACAAAAGTTTTTGAGTTTTTTCATAAAAGGCAAATGTAAACTTATTTTGCTGATTATTTGTCGCATTTAAATTAAAAATAATATATTTTTCTCATTTAATGTCTTAAGTACAGTTTTATTAAAATTTAAATATGACTTAGAAAACAGTGCAGTAATTATAAAACTTTTTTTTGTAACGTCATATAAATCTTAATTAAATTAAGTTTTAAGAAATCTATTTACAAATAAATAATGATTGCAGTTAAATTAGTAATAAAAATGCAGTATAAAGTATGCACACTTAAACCACATTCTATTTTACATACTTTGACAGCTGATATAGCAAAGTTTGTTCTTGAAAGTGTTTCTTTGATTATGTGCAAAAGTTTTTGTTTGGTTCCCTATTAAATATGAAATGTCGAAATCAGCATTTACGCTATATTTTAATTTTTAATTATCAAAATGGTAGAAATGGTTATTCAAGCAAGTAAAACAAATTATTACATTTGTATGTAGACGATACATTAACAGAAAGCCTGTGCCAAACCCGGTTTGCGAAATTTCATTCCAGCAATTTTGACGTTGAAAATGCACCACGTTCTGGAAGGACAGTTGTAACTGATGGAGTCAAGATAAAGAGATTGATTTGATGCCATTCACCGAATAACAAATCGGGATAAAGTTGACAGATTACATTGATGAAATTCGACCATTCCCGATCAAGTGAACTCCTATGTTTAATTTATAAACTCGACATATGGAGGATCTCGACTTTTTTTTTCCTACAGAATTTCCTAATATTTAATTATGATGAATAAGTTAAAAAGCTTTTATTTACATCTAGCTATATAACTGGATTAAAATGAATACTTTATTATAGTTATTGGATTAAATTATCAAGAATATTATTCCATCTATGCAATCAATAACAATGATATTGTAACTATAATTATTTTATTAAAATTCTTACCAAAATTAATTTTTGAAATATTTTTATGCACCAAATACCAATGACAATGAATAAAATCTTATTCTTATCTTTATTTATAAATTCATAAATAATAAATAATAAATAGTTTTCAATAATATTTATTAAAATTAATCTATATTCCTAATCATAAATATTTTTAAATATACTATTCCATGTTGACTTCATCTCTATTATTTCATCCAAATATGATAATTAAACCATTAAAACAGTCCTTCACATTTTCAAAATTCCCCCATAAATTTGCATTTCTCATCCTCATTGTTTAATTGGATCCTACGCATAAACAATTTAACAACGCATGCCCAGAATTCGGATGGTGATTCCACACAATGAATGAATAGCCCTGGATTCCGATCTTCGATGGATTAATCGACGATCCGGCCCGATTTGCGGACAAAAGTGAATGAAGGAGATAGAAATATATAATTAGCTCTAGGTTATCTAATTAATGTTCAAATAGAAAAGGCAATATTTGACTGCATGCTTCAGGGAGATTCTAAATTACCGGGTTATAGCAACGGTGAGAGAGACAGGGTATGATTTATTTGTGCTCTTGTAAAAAATAAGAAATATTCCTCTAATCTCAGAAATCCTGTTAACAAAATTTAGAGTATAATTTATTTGCGGAATAAATAATTTTATTGAAACACATTCGAAGAGTTGTAAAAACTTTTAATTTTATAAATAAAATCTTAATATTTTTTGTATATGACAGAATTTTGTTTTGTTATTTTACTTTAAATATCTAATATTTAATTAAAATGATTAAGCAAATGTTTTTTATTTATATATATAACTAAAGATTTATGGGTAAAATATTCAGATGGAAAGACAAACAAAGCAAAATTTTTCTTAACCATTTTCATGATAAGAAAAGTTATATGGATTTTATATAATTAAGAAACTTTCATTCTTTTTTTTTTATATACTAGCATATGTATTCCTGTTTATTAAATTCGTTACTTCTTTCCAAATAATTTATGGAATAAAATCTTTTCAATTTGCTTAATAATGATGTTTATCACGTTTGAGTAATTTGAAATGGTCTTTGAAATAAAAATAATAATTTATATTATGTATATAATCACCTGATGGCCAATGATAGCGCTCGGTGCCACAGGTTTATTTTGAATACCACGATTCGGAATCCACTTTAAACTGTACCGGTCCCGACTCATGCCTGAAGAGCATAGGGCTGGCAAACCTATCCTTTAAAAAAGAAAAAATCTCCTTTTCGAAATCTTTAGTATGTGGACTGCCCTGGTCACCATAGGGCTGTTGATTCAATGAGGAAGAAAAGAAAATTAAAGGTCCTTAAATTAAAAACATTTTTGAGGACATATGAGACATTTAAAAAGATATTTTAAAAATGCGGTAATTGAAAGAAAATAAAACACATTTTCAAACTTAGCACCATATGAATATTCAGCACGTCTATCTTCAATTTCTTAACACAAATTTCAAAGACAGCATTAAATATTTATATATTTTTATTATTTGCCACAAAAAGCTTAAAAACATCTAAAAGTTCAAAATAATTCACAATAATAAATAAAAAGAAACTGGCGCGATTGCAAAATATATTTTAAACAAGCGAATATGAATCTATTTTAACCTAGGTAAATATTTATTGAAAATACTTAAAACACACCAGGCAATTTTTGCTATTAAATATTTTAAATTGATAATATGTGCAACTCGCGGCTCAGTGGTGATTTATTCGCCGCTGAAGAGCATTATGATGGAAGTTCAGTCCGTTCAATCCTGTTCCAAAAAAAAATTAGTAGTCTCTATGGTTTTTTGTGATGTTAAGAATCTTGCACATTCGTGTGAGTCGGATTACCTGGTGGAAATTATCAGGGTTTTCTCCCATACGATACAATCTAGGTAGTTTCTCCTAAAAGTCCTCTGGAAGGAACTGCCTTCCTTTTCAACGACAAGAAGTTTTTGTTATTTTATTTAAATATCTGGGTTTCCATCAAGCAGAAGCTTTTTATTATATATGAAACCAATGGGTTCTTACTTGGCCTGAAATATTCAGTGGAAAGACAAAATAAATTGATAAAGATATCATCGTAACAAATTTTCATGAAATTTTGAAAGTTATAATTGATTTTTAAACATGGAATCCTTTATTCTGTTTTTTTTTATACACTGAAGTGACAAAAGTCATGGGACCTAGCAATATGCAAATTTTCAGATGGCAGTAGCATCTTTAGAAATAAAATATGGAATAAAATCTTTTCATTTGTTCAAGTTATTCAATGAAGAGGTTTTGACGTGATGATGACTGCACGACGGGAAATAAGAAATTTAACGCGGAATATGTATAAAATAAACGCGACCTGATGGCCGAATCATAGCGCTCGGTGCCAAAGGTTTCGTTTGAATTCGGAATCCACTTTCCCAGATCCCGGACTCATGCCTGAAAGAGGGCTGGTAAACCTATCCTTTAAAAAGGAAAATGACATTTCAGGCATAAATCTTCTAGTATGTGGACAGCGCCTGGTCACCATAGGGCTGTTGATTCAATGAGGAGACCGGCGACGTTGCAAAGAGTCTTAAATTAAAAAAAAAGCAACACTGCCACAAAAAAGATATTTTAAAAATGGCGGTAATGTACAAGAAAATAAAATATTTTAGAACTTAGCACCATATGAATATTCAGCACGTTATCTTCTATTCCACAAATTTCATAGACAGCATTAAATATTTATATATTTTTATTAGAAAATCGCTTAAAAAACGATCTAAAAGTTCAAAATAATTAACAATAATAAATGGAAAAAAAGAAACAATTTCATTGCAAAATAATGGTTTTAAACGCAGAATATGAATGCTATTTGGACCCAAACTATTTATCGAAAAGGCACTGTTCACACTGGTGGTGGCTCCTAATGGTGTGGGCTATTAAATATTTTAAATTGTAATATGGCAACTTGGCTCTGGTGACTATCGCCGCTGAAGAACATTATGATGGAAGTTCAGTCCGTTCAATCCTGCAGCCATTCAAAAAATTATGTACCCAAACAACGATGGGTTTTTTGATGGATGACAATCTTGCCTGTCACCGGATTACCTGAAATTCTCGATTGGTTTTTCTCCCATACAACGAATGATCTAGGCCACCTAAAAGTCCTCTGGAATGAACTCCCATCGATCTTCAACGACAAGGAGACAGTCGAGAGGTCTGTTCGTACCAAAATCCTGCACCATCAACAGAATTTCCAATTCTTACTATGAAACACAGGGTTCTTGGACTTGGTTTAGATAATTCTGCTGACAAAGACTTCAAAATAAATTGATAAAGATGCCATCTTACAAATTTTCAAATTTTGAAACTAGGGCCAATTATTTTTAAACATGGAACTTTTGTCAGTTTCAGTTATAACAGCTTCCTTTTGTTAAAAATAAATGAACATATTTTTTTACCATTTCAAAAATCAAATACTAAAAACATCGAATACAATAGTTTCTAGGCTTACCTTTAGAATAAAATAAAAGGAATTAAGACTAACATAAACAACACATTTCAATATAATGTCAGGTTATTTAGATTTACTACCCACAAAATTCATTTCAGTACAGATAAAAATTAAAAATAATCATGGCTAAATTTATAAATTCTGATTTATTTACCAGCGAACTCCCCATTTTATAATTTTTTTTACTGAATGGAGTGTTTTAAAATTTTATTCTCCATTTAATCTTTTATAAGCAAACAACATTTAATATCTAATTTATTATAACATTAAATTTTTGCACTTAAAATATTATTTCACGATGGTTAAAAGTATAGATATTTTGTCTGCACTCTTCCTGTATTTTATTTCGTTAGAAATTAAAAATTAAACACAATTTAAATCCTGATTCACAATGCCAGTATTTTATGCTTCATAGCAATTAAATCTTGTCACTTTGTGACATAACTTCAAAGGATTTCTTCATTGAATTCATTATGTAACTTCCACTGTGCCAGACATAATTAAATTACTCATTAAAAATGAAAATGAAAAATTATGCTATTTGAAGGAATTTTAATTACAAATATTTCAGTCTGACTCATTATGATTACTGGTTACTAGTTACATTACTAGTTATGTTATTTATTTGTTGTAGAAAGCTTTAATAGGTATTTAGGATTAAAGTACATTGAAATATTTTTGAAATTGCGTTTATATAAATAGCTTACAAGTAATTAAAATTATATTACATACTTTTAAACATTTTAAATAGAATATGAATTCAATTAAAAAAAAATGAAAATTATATGCATTGTAATATCACTGATAATATAAATAATACATTTTCACTAGCTCATTCGTCAAAAGTAATTATTTAAATGTTATAACATTGTTATCATGTTAAATTTTTGTGCAGTTTTAAAACTTTATTCGTGAAATCAAGATAAATACTAATTTTAAATACACGAAAAATAAAATATGCTTTGACAGTTAAACCTTTACGATTAAAATTAACTTACTTTGAAAATATAGCAGAAATTTTAAAAGGTTTTTTAGTAACATGATAATTTATCACAATTAAATTACGTTTTTAGAAATTTATATACAAAACAATAATACTTGCAGTTAAATTATTGATAAAAAAGCAGTACAAAATATGTACACTTAAGCCACATTCTCATTATATATTTTGACTGTTGATATAGCAAGGCATGTTTGTGGAAGAAGAGATTTTGTTTGGTGCCCTATCAAATATGGAATGTCGCAAGCAGCGTTTACGCATATAAAATACGCATATAAAAATACGCATATAAAATATTACGCATATAGCGCATATTTTAATTTTTAACTATCGAACAGGTAAAAAATGTTGTTCAAGCAAAAAAAAAAAAGGAAATTAATTATTTTTATTTGTGTGGAGAAGATTTATGTGTTCCTTATTCCACTCGGGAGACAGCAAAATCTAGATCAAATCCAAAAAGGGGGAGGGCAGCTTCTGTTGTGAAGGAGGCTCTGTACCGATGGAGAAGTAGGACAGCGTCTTACAAAAGGACTTTATTGGGAACTACCTTGCATTTCCGTAATGTATGAAAGATATCCCATTACACTACCACAAAGTAGTCCGACTAATGAGGCAAAGTGCTAAGCATTAGAAATGTCATTTTTTGATACAACAAAGCAGCCAACGCATTGAACCTGCGCCCACACTAATGCCTCCCCCCACCCTTGTGTTGCCAATGAGCCACTAGTCGGGCGGAGAAGATGTATTGACAGGAAGCCAGTGCCAAAATTGATTTGCAAAATTTCGTTCCATAAATTTTCATGTTGAAGATTCACCATGTTCTGGAATGTCAGTTGTAGCTGATGGTTTCAAAATAAAGTCATTGAATGATGCAAACCGCCAAGTAACAAATCGTGTGATCATTGAGAGATTATATTTATGGAATTTGTCCGTTCCCGATTTAAGCCTAAGTTTAATTTCAAAACTCGACACATGGAATATATTGACTTATATTATTTTTAACAACATTAAATTTCTTAATATATAATTATGATTATTAATGTAAAAGTATTTATTTACGTATGTGTATAGCTATTGGACTAAAATAAATCAATAACAATAATATTGTAACTATAATTATTTAATTAAAATCCTTACCAAATTTAACTTTAAATATTTCATACTCCAAATAACAATCATTGCGAATAAAATCATATTCTTATATTTATATATAAATTGATAAGAAGTTAATGGAAATAATAAAAATGTTTAATAATATTTATTATCATTAATCTATATTCCTAATCATAAATATTTTTAAACATTATATTCCATCATGAGTCCGTTTCATCCTAATATCATAATTAATGCGTTAAAGCAGTCCTTCACATTTTCAAAATTCCCCATAAATTTGCATTTCTCATCCTCATTGTTTAATTGGATCCTACGCATAAACACTTTAACAACGCATGCACAGAATTCGGATGGCGATGCCACACAATGAATGAATAGCATCCTATCTTCCAATCCTATCTTCCATGGATCAATTTACGATCTGGGCGCGATTTGTGGACAAGAGTGAATAAAGGGGATAGAAATCTATAATTAGCTCTAGGTTATTTAATGAGTAATGTTAAAATAGAAAAGGCAATATTTGACTGGATGCTTCGAGTTATACTTAATTACCGGGTTCGAAGCAACGAAGAGAGACAGGGAATGATTTTTGTGTGCTCTTGTCCAAAATTCACAAATATCCCCCGTAATCGATCAGAGTTCGTGTTCTGAAATGTACGAAGAGTTATGAAAAGTTAAGATGAGAAATAAATAATTTTATTGAAATACATTAGAAGAGTTGTAAAAGTTTTAATTTAACATAAACAAAGTGCTACATAATAATTTACTTCTGTTAAGGAAGTGTTTTGCTAACATCTCGCTATATTACATCTCGCTATTTAAACATCTCGCTATATAAGCCAATTTATTTTAAATAAAAATTTATGTGGTCTGATTATTTAATTCCGACTTTTTATTCTGCTATTGTGCATAGTTGCACATACATTGATGTGTGTTAAATCCCTTACCTATTTCCGAATATTAGGTAGATTAAAATCTATATAATATGCTTAATAATGATGTTTATTATGTCGTAATATTAAAATTAGCATCAATACAAAAATTCAGCATATCGATTATCGGTTTTCTAACCCAAATTTCATAGACATATTTAAATATTTAAAAATTTTATTATTTCAAAAAGCTTAAAAAATATCTAAAACTTCAAACCTATTAAAAACAATAAAGAATACCGAAACAATTTCTTCGAATGTAAAATAATATTATAAACAATAGAATATCAATGCTATTTTAACCAAAATATTTATTCGAAATACATAAGCTTTAAAGCTCAATTTTTGTGATTAAATATTTTAAACTGATAATATGCCTGACTCATGTGACTCAGTGATGAACCGCGCCGCTGAAGAGCATTAGGACAGGAAGTTCAGTTCGTTCAATTCTGTTCCAAAAAAATGAGAGGACTCTATGGCGTTTGTGATGTTCAGCATCTTGCCTCGTTAATCGAACTACCTGGTGAGAATTTTCTGGGTTTTCCCCATACGATACGCAATCTAGTTAGTTCCTCCCAAAAACCCTCTGGAAGGAATACCCTCTTCAGCATCACGAAAACAAGTCAGACTTCTACCAGTGGGTGTATCTTTCCCTTCTTCCTTGAGATTACCTGGGTTCTTTGGTCTAGATGTTACTGTCTACCAACTGGTATAAGAAAACAAAATAAATTGTAATATACTATATCATCTTATAAATACTGAAACATCTCAATTTTTTCTGACGTCGAATCCTTTAGTGAAGTTTATAGCAATAATAGCATCATTTTGTTAAGAATAAACGAACAGAAAATTTGTTCGGTTTTTTTTTCGTTTCAGCGTCAAATATTATCAACATCAAATACAATAATTTCTAGGCTTATTGTAAGAGCAAAATAAAAGTTAGGAAGAGGCTCATATAAGCAACATATTTCAAAATAATGCCTGATTATTTAGATTTACTACCACAAAACTCATTTCAGTACAAATAAGAATTAAAAAATACATAGTTAAATCTATAAATTCCTATTTATTTACCCACGAATCCCACTTATAATTTTTTTATTGAATAGACTGTTTTAAAATTTTATTCTCCGTTTAATCTTTTATAAGTAAACATAAATTTTAATAACTAATTTACTGTAAAATTAAATTTTACACTTAAAATAATATTTTACGATGGTTAAAAGAATAAATATTTTGTCTGCACTTTTAATATGATTTTTATTTCGTTAGGAATTAAAAATCCTGATTCACAATGCTAGTATTTTTATGCTTCATAGCAATTAAATCTTTTCACTCTGTGTCATAACTTCAAAGAATTTCTTCATTGAATTCATAGTGTAGCTGTGACTGTGAATAAATAATTTGTCAGACATAATTAAATTACTCATTAAAAAGGAAAAAGGAAAAGTTATGCTATTTGAACGAATTTTTAATTAAACAATTTCAGTCTGACTCACTATGATTACCAGTTACTAATACTAGTTGATGTTTATTTACTGTAGAATGCTTTAACAACAGTTTAGGATTAAACTATTTGGAAATATTTTTGAAACGAATGCGTTTATTTAAATAGCTTACTTTTAATTAAAATATACTGTATACTTTTAAATATTTTAATAACAGAATATTAATTAGAATAAAAATCAAAATTATATGCATTTTAATATCGCTAATTATATAAACAAAAACTTTTCAAACTAGCTCATCAGACAAAAGTAGTTATGTAAATGTTATATAACTGTTATGAAATATAATTTTCTGGGCAGTTTTAAAACTTTATTCTTGAAATCAAGTTAAATATTAAGTTAATATTTAACTTTATTCTTGAAATCAAGTAAAATATTAATTTAATATTTACATGAAAAAGAAGAATATGTCCTGAGAGTAAATGTTAAAAGGCCTTCATTACAAAGTAATTTGAGTTTTTACATCAAATGTAAATATAAACTCATTTTACAGATAATTTTTTCAAATTTAAATTAAAGAATTTTTTTTTTTAGATTTATCATTTTAAGATTATATTCTTTAAAATTTTAATTTGACTTACAAAATTTTGCACAAATTTTAAAAGGTTTTTTTTTTTTTTCATAACGTGGTTTTAAGCAAATAACTTTGAGCAAATATATTTTTGAAGCCAATGCTTTTATATAAATATCTTACTTGCCATTAAAATATATTACATACTTTTGAAAAATTTTAACAGAACCATAATTCAATTAAAAATCAAAGTTATATGAAATTTTAATATTATTAATAATAAAAATAAAACTTTTTACTAGATCTTCAGACAAAAGTAATCATGTAAATGTTACAAAACTGTTATCAAATTTAATTTTCTCTTAAGTCTTAAAACTTAAATCTCGAAATCAAGTTAAATATTAATTTAAAACTTACATGAAAAAGAAAAAAATGTTACGACAGTAAATTTTACAAGCATTCCTTACAAAGTAAATTGAGTTTTTTACATAAAAGGCAAATATAAACTTATTTTACAGATTAATTTTCACATTTAAATTAAAGAATTTATTTTCATATTTAAAATGTTACAAATAATTTTATTAAAAAGTATATATGACTTAGAAAATATTGCAGCAATTTTAAAAGGTTTTTTTTTCGTAACGTCATAAAAATCCTAATTAAATTAAGTTTTCAGAAATTTATGTACAAATAAATAAGGCCTGGCAGTTAAATTGGTGATAAAAATGCAGTACAAAATTGTGTATACTGGTTATATATAGCTGGTATAATATTATATATAACTGGTTTGTAAAATATATAGCTGGTTTGTGAAAGAGTTTCTTTGATTCTTTGCAAAAGTTTTTGTTCGATTCCCTATTAAATATGAAATGTCGAAAGCAGCATTTACAGTATATTTTGCATTTCAACTATCGAAAAGGTAAAAATGTTGTTCAAGAAAGAAAAAAATATTAGATGTGTATGTAGAAGATATATTGACAGAAATTAGTAGCAAAACTAGTTTGCAAAATTTCTGTTCAGCAATTTTATTTTGAAGATTTACCACGTTCTGGAAGGACAGATGGAGCTGATGGAGGCAATATAAAGACATTGATTGATGCATACTGATGAATAACAATTGTGATATTATTGAGTGATTTAATTTTATGGAATTCGATCGTTCCTGTTCACGTGAACGCCTTGGTTTAATTTCAAAACTTGACATATGTATTCCACACTTTGCTACAGAAAGAAATTTATGTATTTTGAGTTCCTTTGCAAACAATAAGGAAATTATCTATCGATAAGTGAAACCTCACAGGAGATGAGAAATGGGTTGTTTACAGAAATGTTAAACATCAGATATCATCAAGTAAAACAGATGAACCATAGATGAGTATGAAAAAAAAATGTTGTCTGGTTGGATTTTATGGGAACAATCTACCTTTTTTTGATCTACCAAATCTACCAATCAATTTTGAAATGTACTGTCACTAACTGGACAAAGTGAATGATTCGCTCAAACAGAAAAGGCCAGAATTAATTAATAAAAAGTAATACGTGACATATTTGACCATGTGTGAATGTACAAATCTGATAACTCGCCAAAGCATGTACAACAATAACCACCATACTCACAAGATCTGACAGCTTTCGGATTATTTGTCTGAATAAAATATTTCAGACGGCAAAAACTTTTCTTCAAATGAAAAAAAAATCAAAAAATTTTCTGAGGCATTTTTTTTTGCCAGCAAAGATGAGAATCAGAATCATCCTACTGCCAAAGAGATTGCCAAAGATAATGTAGCAAAAATGGAGAATATATAATTCAGTAAATTATTTATACAATATAACGAAATTGTCTTTTATTTTAAAAGAAAATTAATGGAACTACTTTCTGATAAGCCAATATTAATATAAATACTTAACAAAATATTTTTTATACTTCAGATGAATTTCTCAGTAAAAGCAAAAAAAACACAATATTGTATTATATTTATTAAAATGAATTATCCAAAATTTATTTATTTTCATACTATTAGATGCTTCTGAAATATTGCCTTCAGACTACCCCTTCATAGATAAAATCGATTACAAATATTATCTTTTATAACATTATGATCAAATATTATTATATTATTAAATGTTATCTTATATCTTATAACATTATTTCTTATAAAAATATTAAATTTAAAATTGAAAAAAAGTTTTTATTAATAAACATACTTTTAACAATAAAAAAAAAAAAAAAAAAAAAAAAAAAAAAAAAAAAAAGGTTTTTATGAAGTGTTCAAAGTTGGAATTCCCGTTCATTTCAGAATAAAAATTAAGTGTTTACAGATAATAAACATTCAAACATTTGCAATTGTCGTCAATATTTTTTGCATTGGGATTGAATATTTTCGTAATATAGAAAAAATATAGTATGATTCCTTGAATTATATGTAATCTTTCATTAAAATTTCATAGCAGTTTTGGGATTTGTCAATGATTGAAAAGTGTTAGGAAGGTTTATATAGCGTAGAGATGAGCTGGAATCAAATAACAATTAATGGTCTCAAAGCATGGAACATCGAAATAGGCAGTAAATAAGAAGAGAAGACAAAAAACGAAAACTACAACATGGAAGTATAACAGAAAGGATATCAAGAATTTACATTAACAACATGCACATTCTACAGAAGTAATCGAAAGCTTGACAAGAGGCTCTGACTCAGACATGACATCAGCGTTTCATAGAATATAAAGGAACTAGAAGATTCCGTACATCTAAGATATCCGGAAGCTACAGAGACACAAGCTTTTCTGAATAAACTGATGTATTGTACATCTTGATTTCCATATGTCCATAGAAGTAGAAGTTGTCACATGATAGGTTCGGTGATGGAACAGGCCAGTGAATCAATCTACCAGTTCTTATCTACTGCTGTGGAAGATTACGTTTCGATGTCTGCAGACATCAAAAGTGGAATAGGCAGGGATTTCATCATTTTGGTTCCAAAGGAAATGACGTAGAGATTGAGGCACATTTGATTCGTCTAACAGTTCCACAAAAAGACTTGCTGAAGGACTTGGAGGTAAGCCAGACAGTCCAAACTTTTGAGGCATGAAATAACTGTGTCTAGGTGATCCTAGTATCAGGCCAAATATTTATAGTGAGGCGTTTTCATATGCTGGGAACAATTGGGTTTCTTTTATGCCCTTATATGGAAATTATGTGAATTGAATGTTCCCAATTTGAATAAACTTGTCTCCTCCGGGAATATCACTGGTGCCACAAAATCGAGATCAGCAACAGTCTGGTTTGAATACATATCATTTGCTTACAGAATCATAACAACGGTAGGTTGGGACAAATGCAATATTTGGGCTACTAGGGCTGACTTCTGCAAAAAACTAGGGCATTCCATTTAACGAAAACTACAACATGGAAGTATAACAGAAAGGATATCAAGAATTTACATTAACAACATGCACATTCTACAGAAGTAATCGAAAGCTGGTTCTTTTTGCTATTGAAGTTAATTTAATGGCACGATTCTATTCATTGGTATTCAATTTAATGGCACTTTCCCGATTCATTACAGCTTTCTCAAATGAAACCCTCTCACACAGACACTAATGCAGCCTTTCAAATGTCGCGTGATGAAGATTAAACCTCTTCGGGAGATATTATTGTTACAAGCACATAACTTACTCGTTACATTACACAGTTCCATATGCGAGATGAATATTCGCTAATTCTACATTTGTGCATATCTCATTCTACAACTTCAGCTACTGAAACTCAAATGGCGGTATCCTTCTTCAACGATATGCAGTCCAGCTCCGAATATAATACCCAGAAAGTATTACCAACCCTATAAAGCTGTGTGATTCCAACTCTTCTCTACACTACCTGCCCCACCTAATGTTTAGCCGTATTGCACTGATTTCCCTGTATATTTCAATTTGAAAAGGTATTTCTTATTTGTCAATGTATAGTTTAACAAATCCCTAAGTCTAAAAACAACGTCATATGTCAAAATGCAAAAATGTTATCGTTGGTGTAAAAATAATCTACAGTGTAATTCTTAAAAAGTCAATGATTGGTTATTTTACTCATTTATCTTTTTTTTTTTTTTTTACAATACTGAAAATATACGAATCAAAAACAATTTTTCTAAAACTTATTATCAGCTTTTACGTAATTTGTCATTGTTTTAAAACCAAATTTATTACAAAATAAAAAAAAAAAATACTTTTATAAATTTTTGTCGTGGAAATAATTTAAAATTAAAATATGAAATATTTCATGCGGATAAGAATCATATAAATTGTAGTTTTCAAATAAAGTTCGTATTATTGAGGTTATGCAGCTGGATTTTAACTGGGTGTGACTGGTTGAGATTTAAAACGCAGATTTGAGAACTCACAGCTTTATTTACACATGCACAGATAACTCACATATACAATTAAAGCATACAATATTTAACATATTTAAAGACATATAATTATAGATTCGTGAAAGGAGTCCACTTTTAGGTCGAAAACCCGATAATCATATACGCGCTGGAGGCGCGAAATATACTTCTTCTCCTGGCGAGAGTCTGTAGGCCGACTATTAAGCAGGGTTGAGTTAAATATATTTCCTCTCGGGAAGGGAGATTATAAGCTAAATGTTTCTCCGCGGTAGCGCATGTTGCGCCGTACTTCCTCTGGGGCCTACTGACCAACAGTTAGGAGGAATCACGATTACAGATTATGTTTTATTGAAATATTTTTAATTGAAGAATATCGCTTATTATTACTTACTTTCTTAAATAATACACTTCAATATACAAAAATTTTCGATCTACAAATAAAAGATTATATTCTAGTACATTTAGTCGTAGTTGAAATTTCTGAAGGTGATATGTATAAGAATTTAATTTGTGTTCTTCTATTAATATACGAATTAATAATGTCTGTATTTTAAAAAAATTTCATGTTATTATTGGTGCAAAGAAAGTGCTATTTTTTTTCATCGGTAAAAATTTTAATTTTTTTAAAAATTACATTTAAAATCAAAATAGTGTGTGAACGTTAAATTTTTCCATATAGTGCCATATTCCATTTTGCCATTCATATATGCCATTTTCCATATGTGAATAACAATAAAGAGAAACATGTTGAAGTTACTTTTAATAAAATTCAAAATCCATTTGAGTTTGTAATATTTTAGTATCTTACCTACGTTAGTGATTTTCCATAAATGGTTCTAAATTTCATTTCCCTTTTAGAAGTGCAACTAAAGAAGTTTTTGAGTGGAAATTTTCTTTCTCCAGACAATAATTTGCTTTATCTAATTTCCTTTTCCTTCCATCCGTTCTTCTAATAATTCAATTTCTCACATTTTTCATTTCTAAGAAGTGTAAGAACTATCCAAGAATAGGAAAAATTTAAAAATATAAAACATAACTTCTTATCTGGGTTTCAGCAAAAATCAGAAGCAAATGCTTTTAGACTAATTTAAAATTTATGCATAACGTTTGTTTTCTATAGAACTGATTAAATTTACAAAAATACAGCGAAAGTTTTTGTAATTTCATTCTGATCAAAAGCTAATTAAATTTCGACAGAAAGAGAAATACCTACAAAAAAATATTTTCTACTTAAAATTATTAGCTTTTAGACTTAGAGTGTGCTAAGAAGTTTAAAGAAAGCAATTATTTTCTTTTCATAAATTGGAAAGCACCTTGAATCGAAAAGCAGCCTCAGTAAAAGTCATTAAAAGTCATTACATTATTTTGCGCATTTTAAAGAAAAATATTTTTTATTGAATTTTAACTTTGCAATAAATGGCTCTCTTATTATAAATTTCTAAAAAGTTTGTTTAATGAAATTTTATGAATTTAGAAATAAGTTTTTATAGAATATATTTCATTTTTCACCTCTTTTATAAATAAAACTATATAATTTGAAGAAAAAAAAATATTTTTAATATAAATTTAATTTATATATACACTTGGTTTCAAAATTAAGCAGCTGCTGCCTTTTAATGTCATTAAATATGCTACTGAAATTAGACTTTAAAATAACTTGCAGTTTCTAGAGGATAGAGCATAATGAAATTTCATGATGGCCTTATTTTAAACACGAATAATCAACATCAGTTATTTATAAAATTATAATGGCGTGCAATCAGACAAAAGTGTACTGCGCCAGAGACAACCCTATGTAAGAAGATTGAATGTGGAACATTCGGAAATTTCTAGACTTTGGAATGCATTTTTGAGAACAGAATCGGTTTATAGGAAGTATGACCATGTAAAAAAATTAGACTGCATACATCACACTACTAGCATCATATTAAGTAGGCGCAGATTGGTTGATTTGTTGCTCTACGATCGTTTTCTGAACACTTAAGGTTAACTAGACCTGGACCTACTATTCAACGTGGATTCCGAACCACTAACAAACATCTATGTCACGGCCAGGATTTGAACCTGAAGCATGTGGTACCAAGGCCAAAGATGTAGATAATTGGCCATCAAGTCACAGGTGTGTTTGTTGTTGTTTCTTATCCCACTTGGCTGGCCAAGCCGACGAGTCCATGCTTACTCATGATTGAAGGGGAAGGAAGCAGCTTCTGTTGTGATGGAGCAACCGTAGGCAGAAGTCTGACTTTGGCTCCGTGACGCTCTTACAGCCATAGGAGACCGGCACATACGGCTTAAAAGTTGATTACGAACCACTACAAACATCCATGGCACCGCCGGGATTCGAACCCGAAACCTATGTCACCGAGAGCCAGAGCGCTAGTCACTCGGCCATTCAGGTCCCAAATGTGTGAATGCCAATGGCCCGCGGTGTTCCCAGGTGGTCCCCACCCAAGTACTGACCGCGCCAAATGATGCTTGACTTCGGCGCTGGCCACGTTCATTTGTCTTGTTTCATGTTCTTTCACCTTGTACACCTCATCATCTGCAATTTTTGTATTTATTTCTTATAAAATCACCTGCGTGTGATTCCATTACCCACCTATCCGTGGATGACTTTCGTTCTGTATCACCCCTCTTGTAACTTTCATTTTTATTTTCAATAAATCCGTGTTCTCGCCGGTACCCCGAAATCAAGTCACGTAAGTATAAAAGTGCCCTCCCCCTACCTCTGCTTCAGCTGATAGTATTATTTCTCTCCACTTAATTTCATTTATATCACTTCTTGCACCTATTAGAAAATGGGGATAAAAGCTCTTTGGCTCAGGTGCCCCTTTCCCACCCACCCTCGAATGACTTGACTTCTGCGATCTAACGAGAATCGGTATATTCAGTATGGTATGGCCGTTGGCCTAGTCACAGGTGTATAGAGAAGAATTAAAGAAAAAGGGTTTGTATGCATAGTATTTTATGTATAGTAAATAAACCATCATTGTATTAATTCGTAGTACCATGCCATCGAAATGAAAGCTTTAATTGGACATTCACACATGTCAATTGCAGTTTCAAGTCAATTAATAAGTATACAGTCTCTGGACAGATGGGTCAGAGTTTGTTTGCTATGTGACGTCAAAAATTTTGGTTTGGAGGGCGTCAAAGTCTCTATAATACCAATGGAAGAGTCTAATTTGTTGAGGATTACATATGTATATGGAAAAGTATCATTTTGGATTATGTAGGATGTATCATGAAATGGTGTGCTAGGCTACAGTTTTGTATTCAACTTTGCTTGTTGGTTTTAGAACGCAGCTACACCCGATGTTTGTATAATAAAAAGTAGAGTTTTGAAAAGGGAAAGTACCTATTATTCATTGAAAATTTGAAAACGGAAAACCAGAATAAATTTAGGACAATTTCAGATTCATAAAACATTTTTAATCTCTGCATATTAATTAAATTTTTTAATCGGAATTTTCGACAAATGTTTTCTAATGTGGAAAACAAAGTTAATTGACAAAAGACTTTGTTCGATGACATTATTTTCTGGAAACTATTTTCTATTAAAAAAATTTTTTTTCAGTGTTAGATGTATATTCATAGATTTTTAAACACTTTATGAACGTACGCTCATATGACATTGCTATTAATTTTCACAAAGAACTATTTTTGTCTACAATATGAAAATGAGTAACAATCAATTATTATACTAAATAAAACTCAAATATCTTTTTTTTTTTAAATTGTGATATATTAATTATGATTTTTTTTTATTATGAGTTTTTCTTTGTATTTTGTCTTTATTTTATTCATTTAATCTGTTCTTATGATTTAATCATTATTTGTATGGTTTAATCATTAATTTTATGATTTAATCTTTATTTGTATGGTTTAATCATTAATTCTATGATTTAATCTTTTATTTTTGTGGTTTAATCATTATTTTTATGATTTAATCATTATTATGTGATTAAATCATTATTTATTTTCCATCATTCAACAATTATTAACTTTTGTGATTTAATCATTATTTTTGTCATTAATTACTTCCATTATTCATTATTAATTAATAATTATGTACTCATCAATTATTTACTTTTATGATTTAATCAATACTTTTACTAACAATTGTTTGCATTTGTAATTTAACAATTATTTATTTTATTTTTTAAAAATACACTTGATTAATTCTCTTTTAAATGCATACTTTTTATAAGAATATTGCATTCTATTTTTATTAATATTTTTTTTTATTCTTAAAATTCTTCCAACATAAACATTTTAAGGTAAATTTTCTGTAATCTATAGAAAATGACCAATGTTTAATTTGCAAAAGTGTGAGAAGCTTGTTTGCTATTAAACATCTGACGATCCTATAGAATGACTAGATGTTGGCTTAAATATCCTGAAATCCTGTCTGATATATCTACTATTCAAATAGCAAACTCCATGAAATTTAGCTCTTCCAAATCCCAAATAATTTCCCTTTGAAGATTTCCTATATACGACCAACATTCATTAAATTTTGGTTCATAGTTAAATATTGTAATAAGAATTTGAGAGCTATAATTTTAAGTATTTTAATTATAAGTATTTGAGAACTATAATTAGTATTGATGGCCATGCAAAATTATTTGTTTTAAAGACTGATTTAATCAGTCTCAATGAAATACAATTTATCTTATTTTTTCCATAAGCAGAAAAATGTTCCGTTTTTCTCCAATGATATATTAAATATTTTTTAACATTTATTAAACATTTTATTCTCCGCGAATATATTCATTATTTTTAATTATTATTTAATTAATTTATTAGTGTAAATTCTATTATTTAAACCATAACTAGATTTTAGTACATAATTAATGAAAATAATAGTGACCGATATTAAATTAAAGGTTTAAATTTTCTTAATTAATATATTATAAAACTATTTTATTTATATTATAAAAATTCAGTGACAAGTCCTGTTTCGTACAAAGAACATTTCTACATAAAATAAATAAAAATTGAGATTAAATTACACTAATGATTTATTACGGCAGTTTAATTTTCGTTAGCGTAGCTTTTTATAATTCTTTTATTTATATATTTTTTTCTGCATAAGTAGAATATTGTTCCGTTTTTTCTCCAATAATATATTAAATATTTCTTAATATTTTATTTTCTGCGATTATATTTATTATCTTTATATTACTCAATTATTGCTTATTAATTTTATTTTTTATTTAAGCCATTACAAGATTTTAATGTATAATTAATGAAAATAATGGTGTTCAAGACCTTGAAATTAAAGGTTTAAATTTTCTTAAATCTATTTTATTGCATTTAAATTATTTAGTTTTATTATTTGTTATATTTAGTTTTATTTCATATCCGAATAAAATAAAAAGTTCTTGATTTAGAAATATGAATGCAGAAAAATTTCTTTTACATTGATAATTGTAACATGTTTTGTTTGGTATGAATTTATTATATGTATCATTTAAAAATAAAATCATTTTAAATATATCTGTTCATATATTTGGATATAATATTTTGTAATGACTATAGTAAAAGGATTTATAAAAAAAAATTTAATGATTTTTCTAATAAAATATTTTTTTAAAAATTAACATTGGTGGGAAATTTCTTAAATGTTATGCAATAATCAATGAACATTTGTCAAAATTTCTATATCAGAGAAAAAAAAAAAACTCTTTCAATTAGATGTAATCTAGTTTATTACACGTACAATTTAAAACAATCAATACACATTGCATAAGAGGTAAGAAAGATGAAACGTAGTAATCCCCAAATTATAGGTTTACTTCATCAGCACAAAAAGAAGAATACAGTTTATTCAATGTTTACACATAAATGTATATTTTCAGTACTTTGTAAACCTTGAGCTTCTCATCTTTATTTCTGTGAAAATAATAAAAAGTATCTTCTTGCTTTGAATTAAAAAAGGAAATTCCTTAAATATTTAATATCTTTAATTATTTTTCTTGGCAATACTTTATTTGATAATTGCTAGAATTTTTAATGAAGCTTGTATATCATTTACATATTATTAATTTTTAAAGGAGAAAAAAAAAAAAAACAGGAAAGTTGACGAGAACTATATTAATATATCATTGACCAAACAATCTTTTACTTATTTTATGATAAAATTTAATTTTATTAATCTAAAAATTTAATTTTATTTAATCTAATTTTATGATAAAAGAGAAAATAATTTATGAAAGTAATTTTAATTCTACTATCATAAAACATCCAATCTTTATCAAGTACATATGCATTCGTATACATATGCGTATCTCATTGACCAAACAATCTTTAATTTCTTTTATGATAAAAGAGAAAATTATTTATGAAAGTAATTTTAATTCTACTATCATAAAACATCCAATCTTTATCAAGTACATATGCATTCGTATACATATGCGTATCTCATTGACCAAACAATCTTTAATTTCTTTTTATGATAAAAAGAGAAAATTATTTATGAAAGTAATTTTAATTCTACTATCATAAAACATCCAATCTTTATCAAGTACATATGCATTCGTATACATATGTGTATCTCATTGACCAAACAATCTTTCATTTATTTTATGATAAAAAGAGAAAGAATATATGATAGTAATTTCAGTTCAACTATAATAAAACATCCGATCTTTATCAAGTACATATGCATTTTATTCTAAAAATTAACAGAATATTTTAAGATATTAAAGAAGAACAATTAATTACAAACAACAACATTTTAAGATATTAAAGAAGAACAATTAATTACAAACAGCAACATTTTAAAATTAAACGCAGCATGTTTATATATATTTCTTCCATAATTTTTATTTACAGTTTCATTTCTTTAATTCTAATTTATTCAAAGCTTTAGCAAACAATAATATTTATTGATCATAGTATATAAAATGAAATTTATATTTTTAATAACATTGTTTAAAATTATTTAAAACCTTTTTTAAAAATCATTTGTAAAATAATTAATTTTTTATGTATTTTAAAAGTATATTAAAATTAAAAAACAACACATGTTCGTATAATTTTTAATTTCTACAATTTTTGGATAAATATTTATATCAAAGCAATACATATTAAAAAGATCATTAGCTTCAAAATAATTTTAAATTTTAATCATTCTTACTATAACAGAAAAAAAAAAAAAATAATTCTGTTTAAACAGATGAATAAATATATTGAAAAAAATATTTAATCAAGAATAATAACGAATTTTATAATAATTTAGGAATAACTATTTTAGTTAAGTTATTAGTAAAAATAGTTTTCCGAATAATATTGTAATTGCTTTTTGAAAGAATACAAGTAATTGCATGTCAAATGTGTAACATTTCCAAATCTGCTAATTTTATCAAATTAAGTTTAATAATTTCAGAATAAATATCATAAACCTTTTAAATAAAATTAAATTTAAAAATTCATATTTTCAGTTAATTTACAAGGCAAAAATATGACAGTATAACTTTGCAAGAAAAGCTATAACTAGTAGGTGCTTAAACATTTCATTACATCTTAAATATATCAATGCAAAGTGTGCTTATATTTCACCAAACATTACCAGCCAAATTAAATATTACATGCTACATACCAAATCACTGTGCCTTTTAAATGACATGGAGAATATAGCACATATCTAATAGTACAAAAGAAAAAAAAAAAAAAACTGTCTACAAATTGCTTGACTGGGGTGTTCCATTGGGGGTGAGAGATTTGATTCTCACGCGGGGAGAGTCTACGCTCCTCAGAGTCTCTGTGTGAGTCATCTGCAGGGTGCTGGTGAAGCTCTGGTTCTTTGTCCGGCGAAACCCGCAAAAACATGTGCAGAAACATCTTCTTGAACTTTTGGCCGAAGATGCAGTAGATGACAAAATTAATGGAGGAATTGAAGGTCACGAGAAGATTCGAGACACGCACCAGAGCGGGCACAAACAGATCGAATAGTTCCAGAATGTTGATGAGAAGTGCCAATATGTTGCAGACGAAGAAGATGGAAACCACGCATATGAGCATCATGGCCAGCCCTATCTCTTTTTCTTCCCTGCGAGTCAGCTGCTGTCTATCCTTGTTGGCGTTTTGCACTGCCCTCCATATGAATATGTTCAGAACTGCCAGAGCGAGGAATGGTATGAAGTACATGACGAAGAGGTACAGCCAGATGTAGTAAACCTTGTAGTAGAGTTTGTTCATTCTGAAATCGCTGGGCTTGGCAATGTAGACGCTGCTGTTAGTAGAAGGATCCAACACCTCGGTGACATTTATCTCCCAGAATCTCGGGATATTGTAGCAGACTGCGAATATCACTATCAGCAAATTGAAGATCCTGGCTCGTCTGTAGGTGCAGATAAATCTTGCCTTCAATGGATGGCAAACTGCAACGTATCTCTCGACAGTAACACCAACTGTTGTCCACACAGATCCAGTTTGTGCTATGAGGCCGACGGGATACGCCACCATTACCACAAATGGGAAGATTTCGAAGGTGTACCGGTACAGAATGGCCATTTTGTAGCCCAATTTGTGCAGCCCTAGCATAGTGACCGAAGATATCAAGACGATGGTATCGAAGAAAGCAAGTCCTTGAAGACCACAGTTAACTGACGATCTCATCTCTGGTTTGGACAATATAATTAAAGAAATCACATTGCCGATGATTCCCATGAGTCCCAATAAAGTCAATACAACACCTTCTGTTATGAATTCAAACATCGTTATGTCCGGTATAGCGATAGTGACATTGTCAAACATGTAAGTTGTATTATCTTCCATTTTTTTGCTTTAGTATACAAAAATGAAAAAGACAATTGTCATCACATTGATCGAAACATAATAGTATGCACCATCCTGTATTAACAGATTTTTGATGTTATATGAAATACAAGCACCTTTTTTTACAATGATGAAATAAGAGGATTATTAAAAAGCAAGTTAGTCACTTCTGTTTATTAAAGTATTGAATATCAGTAAAATTGCTTCCTTATTTTATTCACAGATTATAGCTTCAAATGGTACCAGTATTTTTAAAAATAATTTTACAGGAAGTTTTTCCTGTTATGAAGATTGTTTTTTTTTGTGGATTTTAACACATATATTATTCACAACAAATACGAAATACTTTGACACAATCAAAATACTAACAACCTTTACTTAGGTTTATGCCTTTTGCATAAATTAAATCTAATTAAATCATTTAAAATAATTTACACCATTATAGCATAATTGAAATCAAAATTGTGTCCATTTAAACATATTGATATTGTTGAAAATATGCTCTTAATTTTTATAACATTAAAAATATAACTTTCATAAAGTAAACAAATCAGGAATAAAAAATCACTGCTCGAATTTTTATGGTAGTAGTATATTATCGATAACAAATGAATAATCATACAATAGTTATTGAATAACTAGGGAAAAATTGTTTTTACGTTAATCACGATTCTCAAATTTTATTATTAGTCCTATTCATAATACATTAAAAAAATTATTTATTTTTAATATTTTATAGTTATTTTATAGTTTTTGCACTATTTATTATCCAAATGAAGTTCATGCATCATTTAAGACCCAAATGGATTTTTATCATCATCATTACAGAAAGAAATAATAAAGGAAATATTTAAAACATTAGCCAACGTCTTAAAACCAATTTCAGTGAAACATAAATTTATTTGTACTTTAAGGAGCTCAAAAGTAAAATGCTCAGTTTACTATAATAACAGTTTTCTAAACTTACTAACACACAGAATTTGACAGATAAGTTTAAGACAGATTTATCATTCACAAATAGTTAAAAAGTGAATAATTAAAATCTTATTAGAAGTTTAAAAAATTTTTATTCACTAAAATTACTTAAATGTATATTTTTTTATTTAAACTATGTCGTCACAAATACCAATACTCGTAAACCAAACTTATATAAAATAATTCGTTAGTTATAAAATTGTTATAAAATCAAATCAATATATGCAAGTTTTGTAATTAAGATTGACGAAAAATAAATTTAAAAAATAATAATTAATCAATAAATAATTAAATATATAAATAATAAATAGTAGCTAATAATTAAATAAATAATTAATGATTAAACGGCTTACAAATTTATGTCTTTTTTTATGATTCAGTACTTCAACAGTTTTTGATAAAAGTGATTGTCTATGATTACAAATGCACCAAAATCACACCACTAGGCATTCATTATTCCCCCCAAGGAAGTAAAGCACGATCACAGAACATGAAGCACCAAGTTCTTCAACCGACGGCCTTCCAGGATAAATTTCAGGATAACAGTTTAAAAACTTTTCAACTTTCAGATTTAAGTAAAGTATGATATCTTCCGCTAATTTAATACTCAATACTGAAGATTAAATGTCCATCTCCTTCCTTGCCATTTTTTTTATAGTATTACGAATAGCATCAAAAATCCGCAGACGATCCACAAGTGTCGGGAATCGAAAACTGGAAAACCGGAGTTGACTGTCCCGGAGCAGGGTATCGTCTGTTTGCAGGCGAATGCGCATGGAACGTGGGAACATTCAGCAGGGGGCGTTGCTGTCAGCAAACTTTTCGGAAAAGTGAAAAATGCGGATTGGAAGAGGAATTCCGGTAATCGGTCGTTTGCTGAATTTGTTTTCCACTGCAGATTTCTTTATAGAGTCAAATTCCGGATTTGGCTCAACTTTTGATATAAAGTATCCAAACCTTTAATGTCCATTATGATCTTGATAAATCCTATCCTTTCCTTATAATAGGTCTAAGTTATTGATTTTGCAGAATTTTACAATTACAAACTGATTTCTTTTGTTTTCTTTTTTTAAATTTTTGTTTTGATATTTTTCAATGAATTATCACTTATAAAGATCAATTGATATGGAAGCACAAAGATTACGATTTGTAGCAAATTATATTAAAAATTTTTCGATTTATACATTTGATTTTAATAAGAATATATATTTTGTGTTAAACTCACAAATTTTTATAAATAAACACATGTTATATTGATTTACCATCGAATTAATTTCGTTATCCATTTCTATAAAAAAAAAAAATTTTGCCTAAAATTTTAACAATTCTTTTTATTAAATTGAACTCTTTGATTAATATAACTTTGAAACTTTTATAAACAAATGCATATTATTTTGATTTACTAATGAGGTCATTTCCTTATCAATTTCTATAAACAGTTATTCCTTAAAATTCGGTGATAAATCGGACACATTCGGCTTTATTGTAGTCGCTGAGTTCGTGGCGGATACATCCGGCCTATTTCCATACATTTTCAAACTTTTGAGGTGCCGAACGATGGTTGAATGGTCATATTGAAGTTGTCGGCCAGAATTCAAGTTGCAAGCTTTCGTCTCCTTCCACGGCTGCCAAAGTGCCTGGTCGCCAAAATGCGATAGTTGACCTCTTCCCTGCTTTATCTTCCAAGCTAGTGTCGCCAGATTTGAAATATTTCCTGCTGATTGTGCCTTCACCGAAAAGTTCGTTGAGTTCGCGAAATGACTGCACTGCTTTTCATCCTTTCTCAAAGCGGTACAGCATAATAGGACGAATATGAGTTTGATTATCGACACGCATTTTTATAACCTAAAAGTAGAAGGATATTTTCATTCCTAAATTTATAAAATATTGTAAATTTTTATTAAAATATAGCACGTCAAAGAAACGCCTGATAATTACGCACATTATAATATATTTAGGCCTTATTTCTTCAGTATATATTCACATATTTAAGGTTATTGAGAAAAAAAAAATAATATAAATAACATTCTTCAAAATTCCTTATCCTTTTTAAGGAATACGTTTTGGAAAAATTATAATTTATGTTTTGTAAAAAAATAATATAAAATAAATAAGTATAATAAAATAAAATAAATAAGTAAGTAAGAACACATTTACAGATTATATATTTAAAGTTAGAAATACTACGAGCATAACATAATTACTTTTTAGATTTTTAAATCATAACATTCGAGATGTAAAATAACTAAGTTATAGAAATTAAATAAAAACATAATCGTAATGATGATTTATGAGAATTTAGTGAAACAATTACATTAAGAATGTAGTATTTATAGCTTTAAAATTTTCTGTAATGTATTCCTGTTAAAAAACAGGAATAAAAATTCTCATTTACACGAACTCCTATGTTTTTAATTTAAAAACATGCAAGAATAGTTAATCAAATTTACCGTAATCTTGTTAATGGAGGTAACTAATGCATTTACGTATCTTAAATTGCGTAATCAAAATAAAAGCCTTTTTTTTAGCAAAGGTTGAACTTGCAACGATGCTGGCTATATAGTTCACAATTATATATTTTTATATTGTTAGGTATCCTAATTATTTTTTTACCAGAATAAGCTGTTATTTTAAATATATAAGCTGTCATTTACTATTTTCACAAAAGCATTTCTATACCTAAACGAAAATAAATATTATTTTAGATAAGTAAAATAGTAGCTTTATTGAATATTGAGTTAACTTCCTTTTCTTCCACAGAGTTCAGTTACATTAATATAGTTGGGTGGCCTGATGACCAATTGGCCAACTCTGGCCTTCGGTACTACAGGCTCCAGGTACGAATCTTGGCGGTGGCATAGATGTTTGCTAGTGGTTCGGAATAAAACTTTAAACTGTAGGTTCCGATCTGTTTAACCCTCGTGAGTACAAGATGACCGTACAGCGACAAAAAAAAAAAAAAAAAAACTATTAATATAGTTGATATTATTCTATGAAAATAAAGTGATGGATTGATGTAAAAATTGAAAAAAAATTAAAACAGGAGATTTAAAAATATAAATTTCTTCTTAAAATATTTTATTATTCCTAATTTCCTTAGTTTGGATATGTATAAGCCTAAAATTGATCTACGGCGTAAATATAAACATCTTATTAATCAAGTATATAAATTTGATATCAATTAAATAGTCACATAAAATTATTAACCAAAGCTTTTGAGATTTATATTCAATTTTTGTATTGTTTTGGGCCTGTGGCCGAGTATCTGGCACTCGTTGCCACAGGGATCGAATCCCAGCGGTGCCATGGATGTTTTTAATAATTCAGAATCCACTTTATACCGTATGTCTCGGTCTAATCTGATTGTAGATAGTTGGACGAAAGGCTTACAACCCCAACCAGTAAAATGTAAAACATCTTCTGTTTGGGAGAAGCCTGATGGCCAATTGGCTGGCTCTGTGGCCTTTGGTATCACGGGCTTCAGGTTTAAATCCTGACGGTGGCATGGATGTATGGGTTCGAAACCCGCGATAAACGGTAGGTCCCGGTCTAATTAGCCTAAAGTGTGCACAAAATGACCGTAGAGCGACAAATCAAACCAAACCTGCCTGTAGGCAGACAGGCCATGGTCCAACAAGGACTATAGTTCCAGGGATGAGATATTTATGTTGTTTACATTTAATTAACTTTTAATTAGTCTAAAATAGATATAATTAAAAAGAAACAAATTATTTCATAATATATGCAAAATGTCACTTTTATGTACCAGATACAATTTTATCTTTATTTATTTATTTATTATTACATTTTGATGCTTTTATACCAATACAGATTTTATGTACCAAAGAAAATCAATGTATATTAGCTACAAAATCTAATAAATACCGTATTAGTTTATATACAATTTATTATCTCCATTCCATGAAAATATTCGTTAAAAAATCGGAAACTCGCAATTAATAGGACTGTAATCAACATGCAAATATTTCATACATGCAAGATTTTACATGCATGCAAGATTTTACATGCATGCAAGATTCCACTTGAAAGGTCCTCCGAGACAGAAATAACTCCAAATCGTTTTTTTAGTTAACTATTTGTGGTACTTCAAAGCTAAAATTCCTGAAGAATAAAAAAAGAAATAACATTATTTTATTAAAAATTATATGCTATTTATTTCAAACTCATAGCCGTGTAACTAAATTTAAGTAAAATATTTAATAAATTAATTTTTACAATAAATATCTAAATGGTTATTATTCATACTTAATTATTTTCTTTTTTTTTCAATTTACTTTTATATGTACCATACTAAAATTTCAAAAACATCATATATGCAGTTCTAAAATATGTTCCACAGATATTACAAAAATTAATCCTAATATCGAAGCTAATTATTTGTTTTTATAGTTATTACTACTTACTACCATTTAAATTTGTGTCATTCTGTTTATTTCAAAAGGTTGTTTTCGCGGTCATTTGCAAAATAAATAATCATTTGTAGTCAACAAATGCAAAATAATCATTTGCATTTGTTTGTATGTTATTTGATCACATGTACTAAATTAAATTTTATGTTTTATGTAAATTTTCTTAATGAGCTTCATTATAAAATTAGCTTTGACTATAAACAAAATATTTTAACCAAACGCTGGAATACCATAATGTCAAATAGTTTAAAAGGTTAGTACTGGGCACAAAAGACTTAGACAAAAAGGTTTCATTTAGAAATAAAATAATTTAATAGAATTTATTACGACATTCTAAATAATGCATCAACAATATGGAACCCTTATAATAGTTTCCAAATTGTATTCCTTTTAAATAAACTGCCAAAGAGAAATCGAAAATGTTAGAATAAATATGTTTATGTGGTGTAATCAAATATCCAAATATATTTTATGATTCCTAAATTTTAGATTTTTTTCATGTAATTTTTTAATTTCAAATTGGAGAAATCTCACAATTATTTGATTGTCGTAAAAAAATTTTTAAAATGTTTCTAGCAACTGTGTGAATATTATTATGTTTATTTACTGCACTGTATCATCACGTAAATAGACGGAAACAATAGTAAAAATAATTACAATTACTATGAAATATTATATTTTTATATTTTTATTATAATGCAATATAATTTATTTTTTATTATAATATAAAATCTTCTTTTTTATTATAGAACTATATTTTGAGTGCAATTTTTAAATTTTAAATTGAGAAACTTCATATTTATTTACCGCACTATATAATCACGGAAATCGATGGAAAACAATAATAAAATAAATGCAATTACTATGATATATTATATTTTTAACAATCATGATAAAAAAACGCTCTATTGATTATAAAAATTATCGATGATTTTTTTTACTATTATACAATATAAATTATTTTTTTATTATAATATAATATCTTTTTTTTATTATAGAACTATATTTTTGCTTGTTATTTTTAATTTTCAATATGGAGAACCTCACAATCATTTGAAAGTTGCAAACTTTTAAAAAATCTTTCTAGAAAATGTGCAAAATTTATTATGTTTATTTACTGTACTGTATAATCCCACGCAAATAGACGGAAAAAAGAATAATTAAATAACGATAAAACGATAATTAATAAGAAATAATATAGTTTTAATAACCATGATAATACTCTCGCGTTGATTACATAAATTATAGATGATTTATTTTATGATAAAATGATTTTTTTATGATTTTTATGATATGATTTTATGATAAAATAATATTTATTTTTCATTATTGAACTATATTTTGCACGTAATTTTTCATTTTCAAATTGACAAACCTCACAATCATTTGATTGTTGTAAAATTCCGGGATAATCGGTATAATCACGAAATTAGACGGAAAATAATATTAAAATAACTATAATTCCTATCAAATATTATAGTTTTAATAATCATATTAAAATATGCCCATTGATTATAAAAATATTGATGATTTTTAATATAATACAATGTATTATTTTTTATTATGTTGTCTGTTCTAATGCAGCTGGCAATACAGAAACAGTTAATCTTTATTCCATAAGCAAAAGGGCTGCACCGCTGTTAGTCATTTAGCACTACCCAGGGGGCACGTGTAGCTTGAAAGATATGCTACGGACGCGAGTAACCCAAACCCCACAACGCTCTACGATCATATTATATTGGGACCTACGGTTTAAAGTGGCTAAAAAATATATTATAATATAATATATATTTTTTATTATAGAACTATATACAACTTATTAGTGATTGCAAATGTAAATATACTATTTTACAATAAAATATATAATTATATATATATATATATATTTATAAGCATATATTTTGTTTGCTTATAGAAATAATATAAGTAAAAAAATAAGAATGTAAATATTTGGAGGGGCTAAAATAAAAATCAATATTGATGATTTACGCCGATTAAAATTGAGATAGACAAAAAGGGCAATAAATTCATGTGGGTTCCGAAGTACTCACTAGCTGTAACCAAAACTGGAAGATAAATACATCTCTTCTCATGAACGATGCCATAAACTTCTTTTTCGGGAGCTGCGCTGTCGTGGTTAACGACAGCCATCGGTCGAAGCTGGTACTTTCGGTAAACGCTTCTACGAGAAAATGTTCTTCCACGTAAATCGGTATTTTGTTCTTTTGAGTAGTTACGGAAACACAAAATAAATTATTCCAATTTATTGACTTCCTAGCATTTATAACTTTTATTGTAGATCATTATGGTCAATATTTCAGAAATCAGAAAAAAAGAAAGATTTCTTCTTCAAACAACTTTTCACGTCTTCTTTTATTCCGTCTATTCAACACTTACTCTTGGTTTTACTGTAGATTTTGATACATTTGCATAAGGAACATAACTGAAGACAAAGTTGGATTTGTTTTTCTATATATTATTATCTATATTTTTATTTTCAATGGCGCAAACAGCCGCATAATGGTCAAAACCAACTGTCCACTGGATGATTCCAAAAAGGATGTTTTCTTTTTACGAGGTAGAGTTATCAGCCCTACTGTCTGCCGTGATATTACACCAGGGCCTACGGTTTATTACGAACCGCTACAAATAGCTATGGCACTGCCGGAACTCGAACCCGAAGTCTGTGGTATCGAACACCAGAGTGTCAGTCCCTCGACCATCAGGTCCATTAAACACATGAAAAGAAAATGGACATTTTTCCATATAAATGTAGGTTTTAAGTTTATTTTGCTAAAATAGTTTTTTTAAAAAAAGAATTTAAAACCAGTCCTATGTTATATGTGTGATTAGAACCCACACTTAATTTAAATTATTTTTACTGTGCATGTTAATATGGCATTTTATGATATTTATAAATTACAGTAATTTTGCTTATAAAACCGAAAGAATGTTTAAATTCTATTACATTTCTTGATGTCTGGGGATTTATAACGACACGTTCACGTATAAGCTGTAAAAGGAAGGAATTTCCAAAACTTCGAAACCTAAAAGTCTTTCTGTTCAGACTTTTAAAAAGAAGTCGACACGACTGAAAATATAGTTTGAAGTTACATTTCATATGAATTCCTTCGAGGTGATAAACCGTTGAATTCTCGCGAGAGTCAAAGCGAAAGAGAATATTCTTTTTTTTTTTCTTCTTTCCATTCTTCACGTTTCATCCAAAACCGAGAACGACAAATCGTGTTATGGAAAAGTGCGAGGGCGGATCGCTGAGCTGCTAACTCAGTTTTCCCAACTCTCCTAGGAAATAAACTTTTGTGATTTTCAATGCAAGTCTATATTTGTCCCAAAGATGTTAACTATTATGATAAAGAAAACAATGAAATTATTATTCATAGGAATATTTAAAGCAAAGTTTACTTGGTTATTGATTGCAAAGACCTTATGTTTATTAAACTAAAGTGAATAATAGTATAATATTTTTAAAATTTTAAATGATGCAGTTCCCATTTAATTTGATTGCTTTGAGCAATTCATTCATTTAAAAATCATAATAATAATATCTCTCCAATTCTTGGATATCTCCTTAAATAAATTAAATCAGTACAACGAACAATGAATTTAGAAGGTACATAGAGTTATCATTCCTTTTTTTTTTTCGTATAAAAATCTTTTAATTATTTTTACTGTAATTATTGGAAGCAACATTTTATGATATTACGTAGTAATTACAATAACACCAATTGATTGCTTAAATTCCATTATATATTATTTGAAAAGTCAGTGATTTAACGGCACTTACTTTAAAGTATTTGTATCGAAGAAATTGACATAAAAAATGCATACTACTGATTACAGTATTTAATAAGGCAATTTAATTTAAATATAACACCAACAAAATGTTTAAATTAAATTACATTTGTATATATTATTAAGGACACTTAAAATCGTAATGTCAGTACACTTGATATTAATTATTTTTACTGTACATGTTTAATTAATATTTTTATGATATTAAAAATTACAGTAATTTTACATAAATTTGCTTTATATATAACACATATTTAACAGAATTTTTAAATTTATTACATTTCTTTTTTGTGCCAGTGGATTTATAAGGACACTTTCATGAATAAGCAGTAAAATGAAGGAATTTCTAAACTTCTCAAACCTAAGATACATTCTGTTCAGACATTTTTTTTTTTGAAAAAGAAGTCGACATGGCAGGAAAATATAGTTTGAAGTTACATTCCATATGAATTTCTTTCGGAGGCGATAAAAACCGTTGAAACCTCGTGAGAGTCAAACGAAAGAAAATATCCTTTTCTTTTTTTTTTCTTTCCATTCTTCACTTTTCATCCAAAACCGAGAACGACACATCGTATATGGAGAAAGTGCAGAGGGTGATCGCTTGAGCTGCTAACTCAGTTTTCCCAACCCCGTAGAAAGCAAAACCTTTGCGGATTTTCAATGTCTCCATATTTGTGCAAAGTTGTTAAGGGAAAGAAAAAACAATGAAATTATATCCAGGAATATTTAAAATAAAGTTGACTTGGTTAGTGACTGCAAAGACCTTTTATATTTCTGAATCTCTGTACTAAGATGTTTTATAAATGTTAAGATTAGAAATTTAATCAATCAGCACGTTACAAAAAATATGATTTTAAAAAATTACATAATTATATCGTATTAAATTGTTAGAAATATACTCTAAAAGAAAAAAAGAACAATTAAATTATTATTAAAAAAACAACAATTGAAATCAAACTAAAAAATGTTGGCAGGGATGAGGTGTGTGGCCCGTGTTAATATTT
>BPLR01016535.1:0-97592 GCA_021605095.1 Caerostris extrusa
CTACGTATTGCTACAGGAACGGCATCGCTTGCAGCGACTCTCGTGGGCACGTGAGCATATCGGTTGGTCCCTAGATGAATGGAAAACCGTGGCCTGGTCCGATGAGTCACGATTTCAGTTGGTAAGAGCTGATGGTAGGGTTCGAGTGTGGCGCAGACCCCACGAAGCCATGGACCCAAACTGTCAAGCAAGGCACTGTTCAAGATGGTGTGTGTGTATCCTGCAATGGTGTGTTCTGTCTCTTCATGGCATGGTGACTTGGTCTTGGTGTGCGGCTGGACGTGAAACATTGACTGAAATGCTTATGTTCAGCTACTTGAGGTCAGATGCACTTTTGTGAAAAGCAAAGATGCCATTCATGGACTTGCATGTACCCATCAACAATCGATGGGATTTTTATGGATGACGCTGCGCCAGGCGGTCACCACGGCCACAACTGCTTTCTGCTCAGACTGGTCTGAAGAACATTTCTGGACAGACTCCTCCAACGAACGACGCCACCTTTAGGATCGCCCGACATGAACCCATCGAGCATTTATGGGACATCAACGAGAGGTCTGTTCGTGCCCAAATCCTGCACCATCAACGCTTTCACAATTCACCATGAGATGCGTCTATCGAGACAGCATGGCTCAATATTCCCGCAGAAGACTTCCAACGACTTGTTGAGTCCATCCCACGTCGAGTTGCTGCACTTCGCCGGGCGAAAAGGAGGGCTTTCTGCCGACACGATATTAAGAGGGTATCCCATGACTTTTGTCACTTCAGTGTATATATATATATATTGTTAGTTATGTCTTTGACTTTGATACAGCCATCTATCGAGCAGCAACACCATGGGTTATAATATCTTGAGGGTACATAATCGCAGAAATCCTTTACTGATTCCTTGGACAACGTCTTTCACACCTTGTTATTGTATATTTTGTACAACTTGTATTTTTTTCAATTCTTCTATTAGCTCACACTCTCCTATTTATAATCTTGGTCTTTTCAATCGTTAATAAAAATATTTTTATTCATCCACTCAAGTTCAAATAAAATTTTTTTTGAACTTGTAGTGGGTGACACTGGATGTTAATACAGTTTTTTGAAATATTAATTCATTAATTAAATATAATCAATTAATTTTAGTTTTTTTTAGATTTATGCTAGACATATCTATCATTAGATGGCACCAGATAAACTTTAAAAAAAAAAATAAAATGAGAAAGTTATTTATAAAGCACTTTCTAAAAAAATATAGTGAAAAAAAAAAAAGTAGGAATTGACTTAAAATTTTTTTTATATAACATGTTTTCAACGTTGATGCAGTTTTGTTTGTGTGAATATATCAGTTCACTGAATGAAATATCAGTTCACTTAACTGGGTATATTGCTACAACAACGTACCAACTGAACAGAAACAGTCCCCACAAGGCATGTTGTTTCCAAATAAGTTTTTAGTTACCCATAAATGAGGTAATCCTTTCAATGGATAAAGGAGAAAAACGCCAATTTTCTTATTCCTTGAAGAAGGAGACTCGAAAAACTTCTTCTTCGCTCAAACTTTATTCCGAATATCATTACGAAAATGTGCTGCTTGAGAGCGGAAAAAATTTAGCCCCCTATAATATTGTTCCAACAATTTGAAATCCATAACACTGCCGCATTTCAAATTATTAATTTATCTTTCTTTAAGGAAATTTAGCCGAACTTTCAATTTCCAAACTACTTTTTCTTTTTTTTACTTACTTATTTATAATTTTTCCTTTGCAAAACTCCCTCCTTCTGAGGAAACAAATAAAAAAAAAATTTTTAAAGGTTGGGTTTCTCATATATGAAAAGAGATTTAAAAAAAATTTTTTTGTTGAAGGACTCTTATTCTGTGAATGGAAATAGAGAGGGAGGGAGGTGGAAATGACATTTTATTTGGGTAAGGACTTTTTTTCTTTTTTTTTTTTTCCATCCTTCCGTCTGCATGCCGATAAAACGCATGAAAAGCTAAAATAAGGTAAATAAATAAATGAACAGAATGGATTTTTTCTTCTTCAATTTTTTTTCATTTTACTGAATTCCAGGAGACACAATAACGAAAGTATGGAGATTCAATAAAAATGGAGAACAGTTAATACATATTCCCCTATCTATTTTCGAGTATCACCCCCCTCCCGCCCTCGAGCTGGGAGTAACGGAAAATGAAAAATTTGTTCCTTTGAATTGATAGAGCAGTTTGCGAGACATGTTCGAGTCTGGCCTCGCCTATCTGCAGGTGACCGTGTTGCATTTCCAAATGCATACAGGAAAAGTCCAGGACAGAAAAAGTCCAGACACAACTTTGCCGATATCAGGATTTTTTTTGTCTATATTTGCAAATATTTTTCCATTAATCAGTTTTTAATGCAGTCCATTTTTTCTCTTATCGCGAAAGATGGTTTTATCAATACCCACTGGATCCAAATTTATTTTAAAGTAATGGAATACTTTACAAATATATATTCTTTTGGGAAGACGATACATTCTTTATGGCATTGTATATATATTTATATACAGAGTGCGCAGTAGATCTACCTCCCGGTGGTGCAGATGTTAACACTTTTTAGTGGCTAAAAGATCTGCAACTTGGCATTATTGTTAGATTAATGAACTTTGTTTCAGCATGTTTTTTGTATTTGTTGTATAATTTTGTTGTTGTTGTATATTGTTTTTTTTTTTCGTTGTTCTTTTTTTTGTTGTAACTGTTCATAATCTGCCGTTGGAAATATAAATATATATATATATATATATATATTTATATACATTGCTAGATATGTCTATGACTTCGATCCAGTCATCTATCTAGCAGAAATTACAAGGTTTATAGTATCTTGAGAGTACATATTCCTTGAAATATTTTTACATATTTCCTTTTACTTTTAATCTTTCCTTACAATTTTCTCGGACAACATTTTTCACACCCTGTCATTGTATATTTTGTGCAAATTTGTATCTTCCTTTTTGATCTGTCAGTGCTGTTTTGCCGTAGGGGATATGTATTTTGATATTTATATTTATTAAATGATTTTTTAATTTCGTTGCTGCAGCTTATACACACTTCAGACTTTCAACAATTCCTCCTTTTTTTTTTTTTTTTTTTTTTTGAAATAAACTTTCTTTTTTTTGAGAGGCGTAATGTGAGACACCTCAAAAGTTTTGTATTGCGAATGCTGTGATAGTTTTTTATGCAATTTGAGTGTAGCGAATACCTGTAGTGACGTTTATGGTGCAAAAAATAATCGTGTTTCTAATTAACCCCTTCGCACCTGATTCCTGTGTCTGCTTACTGGTGGATTTCGAGGCAGATGTCTTCATTTTACGGGTTAAGGTTGACAGCCCTATGGTTTACCTCTACTATCATATTTGACCGCGAACTAGAATTTAAAGTGGATTCCACAACTCTCCTGCTCTCGAACTGGAAACTTATGTCACCCAGCACTAGAGCTCTAGTTCCCGGCCATCGGCCAAATTAGTACATAGTATCTAATTAACCCATTATATATTGCCACCTCATCGCTGCAATCATTACCTGCTCTTTTATTTACTGCTTTACGTTAGTAATAGAATAATATAAAAATAATCCACACAATTACAGTGAATTGTAATACTATAATTTTTAATAATCTATGCATCATTTAATTATCTATAAAATAACAATTACTTTCTAGAATAAAATTCAATATTAAATATTGCATACTAAACCGCATAAAACTTAAGATATTTTTGCATTAAAATTCAAGTTAATAAATAAAAAACATATCATTCATTATCCTGCTTACCATGCTTCATTATACTTTTTTAACATCCATTCTTCTAACACAAAGGCTCTTCAAACTGGACATATAATTTGCTCCAGCCAAGCCTAACACCCAAATCATTTGGAGTTATTAAATAAAAGACTTTGTATCTTGCTGCTGGGGTTGGTTCAACTGTCCGGGCGGCGGTCTAACGGACCTTTCTCACTCTACCACGTGGAAAGTTAATATCCGGTCACAATTAAATCCCGGAAGGGCGTTTTCCAAGTTTTGCATGGGATGCTCTCCAACAGTAGCGACAGCCAGCGGTCAACGCCTATCTCGTTGCGTCCTGTGACCGGACCCTGTCAAAAGAGCCTCTTCCTTTACTGCATTCTTTTCTTTTTGTGTTTTTCTGTTCTCTTTTGAAAAAAAGTTTTTTTTTCTTTTTTCCCTTTCATTTATTTGATGTACTGTCAGAGTTGGATATGCGTAGTTTTTATTTCTGTTGTTTATTTTCAAATGGTATTTTGTGAAATTTTTTGGGTCAATTTGGGTCAGATTTACTTTTCTTTAAAATTAAAACTACTCTATTATTTTTTAACGACTATGGATATAAAAAAAAAAAGGATAATGTTTATATTTTTGTTGATGTACTGTCAGAGTTGGATACTTGCAGTTTTTATTTCTGTTGCTTATTTCCAAATGGAATTTTGTGAAATTTTGGGTCAGATTTTACCTTCGTTAATACTAAAACTGCTCTATTATTTTTTAACGATTTCGAATATCCAAATAAAGGATAATTTTTAGATATTCGTTGTTCAAAGTTTTGTATTTAAGTATAAATTACCAGTTTGATCAAGATTTTCACGTTTTTAGAAATCGTTTCCTAATTTAATTTTTTAACGGTTTTGAATTTGTATTTATAATAAATTTATTTCGAACACTCTTCTACATGTTTGGCGGCCTGGTGGCCAAGTGGTTCACGCTTTGCCATTTGGTATCACAGCCTTCAGATTCGAAAAAACCTGGCTGGGGCATGGATGTTTTGAGTGGTTCAGAATCCACTTTAAACTGTATGTCCAGGTCTATTTAGCCCTCGTGTGCCCAAGATGACCGTAGAGCGAGAAACTAAACTAAACTAATCTACATATTTGATATGCTGACTCTATGACTGGGTTCGTCCTGTGACTGGACCCTGTCAGGTAAAAACGTCATCCTTTTCATTGCATTAAACTTAATTTTTACTGCCTTCTCTTCTTTTGTGTTTTTCTGTTCTCTTTTGAAAATAAACTTTTTTTCCTTTTTCATTAGTTTGATGCACTGTCAGAGTTGGATATGCGTAGTTTTTATTTCTGTTTGTTTATTTTCAAATGGTATTTTGTCAAATTTTTGGGGTCAATTTGGGTCAGATTTACCTTTTTGTAAATATATTAAAACGACTCTATTATTTTTTTAACGATTAGGGATATTAAAAAAAAGAGGATAATGTTTAGATATTTGAGATTTAAAGTTTTGTATTTAAGTATAAACTTCCAGTTAAATCAAGTTTTTTTAAAGTTTTTGGAAATAGTTTCCTAATTCTATATTTAACGCATTCGTAACAGTTTATTTAAGGTTTTGCATTTGTTTTTAAAATAAACTTATTTCTTTTTCTTTTTAATTTCTATTTTCTTAATTTCGGACTTTCTTTATTCTTCTTTTGATTGATTCTTGAACCATTTTATGTTAAATATATAATTAATTTAAATAAATTACTTTAAATTAATCTACAGTTGTCGAAAAAGTTCAATTCTTGAACGATTTTATGTTAAATATATAATCGGGTATTTCGTTTTATATGAATACATAATCAGTCTAAATAAATTATTATAAAATAACTCACAGTTGCTTAAAAAGTTGAATGATTTTTATAATTAATTCTTGAACAATTTTATGTTAAATACATGTAATAAGTCATTCCGTTTTACATTAATACATAATCTAAATCAGTCATTTTAAATGGAATGTCAAAAGGTTCAATTCTTGAACGATTTTATGTTAAATACATAATCAGTCATTCTATTTTACATTAAATATATAATCAGCCTAAATCCATTATTTTGAATTAACCTACAGATGTCAAAAAGGCCCAATCCTTGCACGTTTTTATATTTGCATAATCAATCATTCCATTTTACATTAAATACACAATCATTCCAAATCATTTATTTTAAATTAATCTACAGTTTTAAAAATGTTCAATTCTTGAACGATTTTATTCTATTCTACAGTCAGTAAACATTTTGTAAATGAATTTCGTTATTCTTCAACAAAAACGGTTTTTAAACATATTTATGTTTTTAATCCTATTTTCACAACAGGCATATCAGGTATTGTGACGTTCGTGCGTTTTCTATTTTCGATTTCCTATTAAAATGCAAGTTGCAAGCATGCGTGCTGCACTGCATGATATTGAGATATAAATAATTTATAGCACAAGGTGCATTTCATATGAAACAGTAGAAAACAATTGCACACGAATGCTTTTTTTTTCTACATGATGTTCAATATTTTTTTTACCAAAAACGGTACTCGACAGAAATAAAAAAAAACAAACCTTAAATTCCCAGTAACGGAATCAAAGCACGAATACGATCTCTTCGAATATGAATGCGATTACATTTGCCGGAAAATTCGATGCATAGAAAATTTCTGAGTGATTTTTACTTCGTGTCTGTATTTGTAGAGCATTTCAATTTTGGGAAAAACAGACAAACAGTTCGTTGTTGTTGAGGCAGATAATGCGAGACAGTTAAAGAGATGTTTTAATTGTGGATTTTGTTTAACGCACGCACACTATTTTAGTGGGAAAAATAACGTACAATATTTTGGCGACTTTTTGAAATTAGGAAACTTTAGCAAGACAAATATTTTCCATTTAGCATAGAAGTGTGGATAAAAATAAATTTATTTCAGACTTTACATGCAAACAGTTGGTTTTCGTTGAGGCAGATAATGCGAGACAGTTAAAGAGGTGTTTTTAATTGAGGATTTTATTCAATGCACACTATGTTAGTGGGAAAAATACTAGACGGATCAAAACTCGTATAAACAAAGAATACATTGCAATCGACAAAGATGGCTTCTTCAAATTAGGAAACTTTAGCAGGAAAAATATTTTCCCATTTAGCATAGAAGTGTGACTAACAACAAATTTACTCCAGAATTCTTATTAAACGATGGATATATGAAGTAATGGATGGAAAATGAAGTTTCAAGACGTAAAAGGAATATATTAGACTATAGTATCGACGGTGCCATGAATGTTTGTAGGTGTTCGGAATCCACTTTAAACAGCAGTTGACTGTTGAGCGATATATCTATACACGATACGATATGATATATATGTAATATGGCTGTTGAGCGTTGTTTTCAGGTTTAGTCTTCAGCCCTATTGGTTCTTTGCTAAAAGTGAAGACGCATATTATATTTAGACATGACCATTTGCCTGAGACGGGGTCTTCTGGACCTGGTGTAGGCTTTTCTGCACCATGGGGATTGGTAACAACAACAAAAGTCTATAGTATTCTACGTAAATATGTATTTCATATAGAATTTTTGTCATTAAATTTTAATAGGTTTTTTTATAATAATTTTACAACTTTTTGGATAATTTAAGCTTTTGAATTTTGAATTTTTGATGTGATCGTAAACAAAAGATTATTAAATAGCTAAAACCACTCGATTTTTTTTTTTACGTTAGCATTTGAAATCTACACTCATGTCCATAAATTAAGGATAATTCAGAATCACACAGAAATTGAACTCTAAAATAAAAATTTCACCTGTAGAATTATCACACACATCTTGAAGAAGAATATGCAAATTACAGGAAACCACCAAATGGCGCGGATAGTAAGTCATAATGAGGAGAGTGTAAGAGAGGGGTATATGAGGAATGGTGGCAAAGAAGTAAAATTGTTCACAAGCGCTTTAAAAGCCTTTCAGTGCAATAACCGCATAGTTATGGCAAAAAAGAAGCATTTGGATGATTTTTTACGTGGTAGAATTATCGGACGACTGGAATGTGGACATACCCAGCTGGAAGTATCCGAGGAACTTGGAATCGCCCAGAGTGTCAACTCCAGGCTTTAGCAACGATTCCAAGATGATGGTAATGTGAGTAGATGTTACAGCACAGGTTGCCCCTGAGTTACAACGCCGAATGAGGACCAGTATTTAGCAGTTACTGCCAAAAGAAACAGACGGAGCACAGCATCAGACCTGTCTCGTCAGCTCTCTTCAGCTACCGGTACGACAGTTTCAAGGCAGACCGTGTACAGACGCTTAGGGCACATTTGTCTACATGCTCGTAGGCTTGTCAAATGTGTTCCACTTCCCGCAACTCACTTTCGCCTGCGATTAACCTGGAGTAGAGAGCATGCATTGTGGACACCGCAACAGTGGTCTGGTGTGATGTTTTCCGACGAGTCCAGGTTTAGTTTGCAGTCTGATTCTCGCCGGACTTTCATATGGAGAGCGCCAGGTACCCGTTACCACCTAGAGAACACCATTGAACGACACCGTTACGGTGGTGCAGGATGGCTCGTTTGGGGAAGAATTATTCTTGGTTCCAGAACTGACCTGCATGTTCAGAGTGTAACGATGACAGGCCACATCTATCGGGATGTCATTCTGGAACAACATGTACGTTTGTTTCGTGGCGCCATGGGTGCTGAATTTCTGTTTATGGATGACAACGCCCGTCCTCACCGTGCAAACATTGTAGACGAATGCCTTCAATTGGAGGATAACACCCGTATGGATTGGCCAGCATACTCACCGGACTTGAATCCAATAGAGCATGTGGGGGTTATACTTGGCCGATGAATTGCAGCCCGTCAACCCACTCCCACCTGTCAACCGGAACTTCGGAGGGCATTGCTTGATGAGTGGTGTAATATTCCCCAAGATCAGATTGATAATTTGATACTCAGCATGCCTAGGCGTTGTAAGGTCTGTATTGCATCGTCCGGGAGACATACTCCATATTAACCATCATACTAACCATATTATACTTTTTTTTGTAAATAGGTTCTTTTTTGAAATTTGCTCCAGAGAGTAAAAATCGCAATTTTTATTAATTATGTCAAACATATAGCATCTTTTTTTTGCTCTTTAACTTTTGTTTAATAAATAGACTTTACAAATAAGTCAAATGTGTTTTGTTTCTGTCTCTTTCTTTGCCTGTACTTCATTATCCTTAATTTATAGACATGAGTGTATTAGGAATGATACGAATGAGATTAGCAGAGTATTTTGTAAAATAAAGGTATGTAAATTTAATTTTTAAGTAATAAATTAACATTTTCTTCAATTAGAAATATTTAATAGGTTAAACAGGGCTGCTCATGTAATTAGAATGAATGTTTTAAACCCTGTAAAAAGACCCGTTTTGGCAAAGCCACAGGGACAAAGAGGAAGAGAACGACACAAGTTACGATGGATAGACGCAGTTGAAAAGATTTTGCTCTACTAAGGGTTAAGAATTGGAGGACCCTTGTCTCCCAGTGGAATGCATGGAAATCTCTTCAAAGGAAAGCCTTGGTCCATCCTGGCAGTCGTGCTATTGATGATGATGATGATCATGATAATGAATGACAATGATGATGATATGATGAGGATAAATATTAATAGATTAAACTAAGTTGCTCATTATTTAGAATGAATGATTTAAACCCTGTAAAAGACCTCGTTTTGGTAAAACCATAAGGACGAAGATGATGAGGATGACCCAAGATACGCAAGCAAGCGCAGTTGAAAATTTTGTTACACAGAAGGTTAAGTATTGGAGGACCATTGTCACCCAGAGGAATGCATAGGAATATCGTCAAAGCGACCTGGCGGTTAAGTGGTTAGCGCTCTGGCCTTTGGTACCGCAGGCTTCAGTTTCGAATCCTGGAGTGTCATGGATGTTTGTCAATGGTTCAGAATCCACTTTAAACTGTACGTGCCGGTCTGTGTATCCCTAGTGTGCACAAGATTTTACCAAACTAAACTTTAATTTAAAGCCTTGACCCACCCTGGGATGTCGTGCTATTGATGGTTATGATGATGATTCAATTATAAATATGCGTATAAATAACATTTTAAATACAAACAGTAAATATGTTAGTTAGTTAACAATTTCTATGGGAAATTATTGATAGTTGAGATACTTCAAATAGCACAAGAATGTATTCTAATTGAAATACACTATATGTAGTGTAATATAAACAAAATTATGTAATTACAATTAAAATAAAAAAAAAAAATTGTTTATGAATTAACTAACAAAACTTCTACATCAAAAAATATGGATTTCGCTGAAAGCTTTCCTGGTTTCTAAGGCTTAAAATTAAGGATCATTGTAATATAAAGCAAAATTTCTTTAAAATTTATGACAGATAAGCTAATTTTTCGAAAGCACTGTTCAGTTCACTTACAAAATTTAATCATTACTCCGTGAAATGTCCTATGTACATACAATGCATTTCTTTTTACAATTCAATAAGATAAAAATTGCAACAATGGCTTTTATTCACGACAGCATAATGTATATATATATATACGTTTTGATAAACTACCGCATTGAAAGCAATTCATCCGTGGTTACCGATACTTAAAAGAAAACGAAACATCGATTTTAGTTACGGGAGTAATTAATTTTTTTTAAAGAAACATTCACATTTTTCGTTATTTTTAATGAATTTAGCGAAGTGGGAGGGTTGAGAAAAAAAAAAAAGAGCTTTCAAAGTGCAATTTTAGCAAAACTGATTGCGCGCCCAACCCTCGTTTTAAAAAAGGCAATCGATACAATATTTCTCCCCTCCCCCTTCCAACCCTTTATCCCCCTCTTCTAACGATCAAATAATCGAAGCGAAAAGTGAAAGGAATTGTTATAATGATCAATGGCACCGTTTTTGCATCACCTGCAGGAAATAGTTATCCCATCAAAGCGGATGCGTGAAAAGAGAGAAGATTTCTTTTAATTAGAGACGCTCGCCTGGCATAAATCTCCAACAGTGGTTGCTGGGGGGTGCTAGATAGTATCAGAAAGTTTTTCCTCCCTCATGCTTTTCATTAAATAGAAGGCTTTACGAGATGGAAGTTTTGGTTATTAAATGCTAATATAACTATTAAACTACAAATACTATTACTTTTAATTTCGAAATTATAGTGGTACCTTTGTAAAAGACCTTCATCTGTCCAAATCTTTAGACAAAAAGAAAACATCTCCTGTCTAGAAATTTGCCAGTAAGCAGATGCCTGTGGTCCACCATAGGGTTGTTGTAATAATGATGATGGTATATATATACTGGTACTGTAAAGCTTTGTTGCGAGTTTATTTAGCACAACTTTGTTTTACTCAGTGATTATCTATTTTTTTCTGAGAAATAAGAGATTTAGTTTGGTTTATTGTTCTACGTTCATTTTCTGAACATTTTAGGCTAATTAGACCGGGACGTATAATTCAATGTGGATTCCAAACCATTAACAAACATTCCATGCCCCCGCCAGGATTTCAGATGCTTGGAATTATAACATGGAAAAACAAATTTCACAATGGTACCTTAGTACATGGCCTTAATTCTTTCCAGATCCCCCGAATTTTAACTTGGACAAATATATTTTTCAATGGTAACTCTGTATAAGGCATTAACGCTTTCCAAATTCATGGAATTTTAATTTGGACAAACATATTTTATAATGGCACCTCTGGATCAGAAATTACTTCGTTTCAAACATTTGTAATAACAACATGGACTTACATATTTTACAATGAAGTTCGGTAAACGGCTTTATTCCTTTCCAGATCCTTGGAATTATAACATGGAAATTCATATTGTACCTTAGTATATGTCCTTCATTCGTTCCAGATCCTTGGAATAACAACGTGGAATTAAATATTGTACAATGGTACCGCGATATACGGCCTTAATATATTCCAAGTTCCACGAATTTTAACTTTCACAAACACATGTTAGAATGCTGCCTCAGTATTCAGTCTTAATTCGTTCCAGATCCTTAGAATAACAGCTTGGATAAGTATTTTACAATGGTACCTCGGTATGTAGCCTTAATCCATTCCAGATGCCTGGAATTATAGCTTAGGAAAACATATTTTTCAATGGTACCTCTGTATAAGGCATTATTTTGTTTCAGAATTTTGTAATAATAACTTTGGCTTACGTATTTTACAATGTACCTCGGTATATGGCCCTAATCAGTACCATATTATTGGAATTATAGTATACCTTGAATTTACATATTTTACAATGTACTTCGGTATATGGCCCTAATCAGTACCATATTATTGGAATTATAGTATACCTTGAATTTACATATTTTACAATGTACTTCGGTATATGGCCCTAATCAGTACCATATTATTGGAATTATAGTATACCTTGAATTTACATATTTTACAATGTACTTCGGTATATGGCCCTAATAAGTACCATATTATTGGAATTATAGTATACCTTGAATTTACATATTTTACAATGTACTTCGGTATATGGCCCTAATCAGTACCATATTATTGGAATTATAGTATACCTTGAATTTACATATTTTACAATGTACTTCGATATATGGCCCTAATCAGTACCATATTATTGGAATTATAGTATACCTTGAATTTACATATTTTATAATGTACTTCGATATATGGCCCTAATCAGTACCATATTATTAGAATTATAGTATACCTTGAATTTACATATTTTACAATGTACTTCGGTATATGGCCCTAATCAGTACCATATTATTGGAATTATAGTATACCTTGAATTTACATATTTTACAATGTACTTCGGTATATGACCCTAATCAGTACCATATTATTGGAATTATAGTATACCTTGAATTTACATATTTTACAATGTACTTCGGTATATGGCCCTAATCAGTACCATATTATTGGAATTATAGTATACCTTGAATTTACATATTTTACAATGGTACCTTAGCATACTGCCTTAATTCGTTCCAGATTCTTGGAATAAAAACTCGGACACATTTTTTACAAAGTTATCTCGGTATACGGCTCTAATCCGTACCAGTTCCTTGTCATTATATCTTGAATTTACATATTTTACAATGGTGGATCGATTTACAACCTTAACTCGTTTCACATCCTTGGACCTATATCAAACTATTTGTTCCCATAAGAAATAATGAGAAAATGATTAATCTGTTGCCACCAAAAAAATCATATTGCCATTAGTATTTTATACATAAACTGCTTGTATAAAATAATTTAAACGCTGCTTAAAACTAAAATATCAAAACTGTTTGATAAAATTTATACACTATAAAATACATACATTTTAATTCACTCTTTTTTTTTTTTGTCTCTTTTTACTACTTGGACCAGGTTGAAGTCCACCATATTTGATGTTTCCCGAAACTCTATTCAAAGAACTTTGTTTCTGCTTTCGGATTCGAAAATTAGACGATGTCTAGTAATCCCGGACAATGTTATTACAGCTTGCTTTGGATTTATTGCTTCTCTCAAAGGCTTTGATATCAATCCATTTCTCAAACTCTTTGAAGCATGCGACTCCTTATCCAAACAAAGATCTCATGACAAACAAAGTTTTTTACATCCTAACGGTATGAATAATTAGTTAAACCTTTTCCTAAGCGGACTGTAACTAGATAAAAAAATATATCATAAAAAAAGATAAAAATATAATCTATCTACATATCTAGATAAAAAATATATTTATGTCAGAATTATAAATGTTATTTATGTAGTGGAAGAATTGTAACAAACCTCGTTTGTTGTCTTACTGCTAATTGGGTTGTTTTTACAATTTCTTCACTGCCATAAATTATTAGATGTAAATTATTAAATCTGTCTGTTTTAATGTATCTAATTTCTATTGTTTTCTGAATAAGAAGGTCATTAGTTTTTAAGCATACATGTAATCTGAAATTTTAAACTTTTTTGTAATTTTGATGTACGTAATATCCAATTTTAAAAAAAAAAAGCTATTTAAAAGAATTTTTGTAATTATTGGTAAAATTTTAATTCAATTTTCATCAACGCAATTTTTAGATTGAACCAAAAATTTCATTTATACTAATTCGTGTTTGAAAATATTTCATAGATAATGAAAATTCTTCAAAGGTACATTAAAAATTAAAGATTTAAATACAGAAATAATGTGAATTTTTTTCAGAAATGAAGTTTACAAATTAGCACATAGGTCCAGTATTGACCTATCTGCTTAGATCAATTCATTAATTTGTTCGTTAAATAATGCTTTTTAATTATTCAGAATATAATTAATAGTTTATAACTTAGTTTTAGAAATATTAAAAAGTGGAGAAATTTCTCATGACTCGGCCTTTCTTTTTGTAATTAATCATTAAAAAGTTCTCAAGTCAGTTCTCTTTTTCTTATTTTCTTCTTTTTTTACAATTTTTTGTTTCTTTAATATCTTTTACACGATGTTGCATTTACGATATAAGGCAACCAAAGTGAGGATATTTCTTTAAGACGAATTTAAAAAATTCACACGAACTTTGCCGAAAAAAAAAAAAAAATTGCAAGATTAATGAAATTTTATATAATCAACTTATAAAAAAAATCCAAAATCTTGTATCTATTATTTACCTTAAGACCAGGTATTGTTAAAATAAGAAACGGTGGCTTCACCTTCTTTTAACACACTGGTGTATAAAAATGCAGCAAAAAATGATAAAAAGTTGGCATAATGAAGGTGAAATTCCTGATTCCAAGATGTAGCGAAAAACCTAATAGCTCCCAATTTTAAAACTTTTCTAAGCTACATCTGTTGTGCACCAACCCCAATAATGCACGATTTTTCCAAGAATAAAAAGGGTGAATTTTTCTAGAATCATTTGCAGCGCTATTATGTGCAAACTTTAATCCCGCTGTATCAACAATTTTTCAGTCAGCAATCCAGAATTCTTCCTTTTTAAATCTCTGCAGTTATTCTTTTTTAACTCTTGTCGTAGTTATGACAAAAATTGTATGGTAAGAAAACTTTTGACCGAATCATTTTTAAATAATTTCTGAAATTCCTTTTCGAGGATAAACTACTTCAATTTTAACATTTTTTTACATACATTAAACAATAAAATAATTACAAAAGGCTTATTGTTGGATAAATTGACGATTATTGAAATTAAATTGTATTTCAATCATTTTCGATGACTATTATAACGATTAAAATAAGTAATTAAATAAGCTTAAAATAAATTTTAAATTGACATTAACTTTATCTTTATTTATAGATATTAATAAAGAATAAAATAAGTAATAAAATAGTAATTTTAAAGTAATTTTTAACAACTATGATAATTTTAAATTGAAATATGTCTTAAAAATATAAAAAATACTAATAATATAATAAACATACTTTAAATACTGAAAAAGATTTATAAAAGATTTCATATCAAAATCACTTAACTTATTTAAATTAATAATATTCTTTTTATTGAAAGTAAATTGCAAAAATAAAGAAATTAATGGCGTTCCACATTGGCTTTATGAATGAATTTTATTAATCAAGATAATATTTAAAAATTTATATATCAGATTATAGAAATTGTTAAAATATTTTTTGTGATATTCCTGGGTTAAACAATATTTGTTTTTATTATTCAGCTTAAGTATTTCTTTTCCATTTTTCTTAACTTGTTATGAATAGACTTGGAATGCCTTTTTTTTACTAAGAGAAAATGGGTAGTTGTAAGGTTGGCATTTCAGCAAGAACATAGCAAACGCTCGATAAATAGTTTTACAGAGAAGAATTGCCTATCATTTGTAAGGGTAATTCTGACAAAAGTGTACATTTTCAGACCGAAAATTTTCTGTAATTAAGTGTTATTTTTCAAGACAATTGTTATTATATTATGAGACTTATTATATTTCCGAGTTAAAATCAACAATTGCTTAACTACATTTTATTTATTTTCCTCAGAAATACCATATTTTTAATAACATCATTCATGGAGGTGAGTTTTATGCTACTGTTAGTTTGTATATAAAGGTAAAGAATAAAATACCTATTATTCTGCTATAAATAAAACTAAGCAGCGACGCTAATTAATAATACACAAGGGATTTATTAAGATTAAATAAGAAAAAATAAGTATTTTCTTCTAATATTAAGATCTACAATATGATAAAAAGAATTGATAATATATTTTAAGTACGAAAATTGAAAAAATTATGCATAGTTTGTTGGATCACAATATCTTTCATTTATAAATCTCACTTTTGTGATGTGCCCACATCTTTGTGATCTGACAGAACCACGGAGGGGAGGAACTGGCTCTAAATTTAGGCCTAAGTAGTCTTATTTTAAGAAAAATTATTATTATTATTTTAATTTACATCTGCTCATGTAACTGATTAAGCATTTATTTTATTGCTAATTTATAAACAGTATTTACACAGTGGAGAATTTATTGTACTAGGACACTATTTGCCAAGCTCTTAAGACAAAAATATGAAAAACAATTATATATGCCAAATTATTTAGCCTTTAACTTAGCTTGTAGTTAGATCAAATAAATATTTAATTAATTTTTAAATTAAATGATTAATAAAACAATCTTTGTAATAGCATTGGATTTGGGCCATGGAGGTGAAATTTCACAATTATTACTGAGATATAAGAAAATATAAAGTAACTATAATAAATGTATGGGCACAAGACGTTCTGACTTCTGTCATTAACAATAGAAAACATAAGTTTATTAAAAAATACTCATATTAAATATTGAAAAGGCTTTGGTCTGGAGTTGTATACTTTCCAGCATTTATTTTATTTCTACTTTATCAAATATTGTACAGTATTTCCTGAAGTACAGTATTACTGAAGTAGTACTACAATTTCTTGAAGTACTTTTAAGTACAGTATTTCCTGAAGTACAGAAGGAATAATCCTTAAAGGATCTTCATTCTTTTTATTTCGCAGTCTTTTGCAGAAATAATTATACTTGAGCATAGAAATACTTAGTTGACCAAAGTAACAAGAAAACTGATTGATTTTTTTGATTAGCAAACTTTTACGAGAGTTAGCTCTCTAAATACGATTAAAGGAGCTTTTGATAGTTAAGACCATTACAATACCCAAACCAAATTCTATCTTTTCACCACCACATAAAATAGTTTAAAACCCTTCTGGAAATCAATGAAACACCTTTTCCAGTTTCCCAAATCGATGCCTGACGTCGACCAATCAAACAAGCCGAAAAGGTACAAACTTATTGGAATCCAGAAGCAAATGAAAAGGCAGAACTCGATAATTCTTCAGTCGAACATTTTTAAACACGATCCATCCAGTTCACAATCCTCTCAACTCCACCCACGTGACAGAACACAGGTGATGGGCGGGAAAGAGGGGGTGGGGGTGTGAAAGCAATTAGTAATCATGGGAAGGGAGGATGGAAATGGAACGAACAGATTTTCCAATCGGAACTTCAACACCTCGCTGCAATACCTTGCTGGTTAGAGATCATTCATTATTTGGAAGGGCGACTGTGTATTTTGCGCATTAGTTTCACAGTTATTGCATCAATAACCTCTGGTAATTTTAAACTGTTGGTGTAGGCGAGTGGGTATCACTCACCATTCTGCACCAACGGAGAGCTCGGTGGCCGTTAATTTATCGGATAATGTGATATGCCGAATGTTGATTAATGTTTAACAGCTGTTTTTGTTCCTCTTGATTCTGATATTAGAGAAAATTTGTATAAGAAATAATTTTTGCACATATATATTTTTTTAAGGATAAATTCTTGTCATTTTAAAAATATAATTGGTTTTATAAAATAAATAAAAATCTTTTAAAAAATATTAATTATATTTTTTTTCTTCTATTTCTTTCATTAATTAACTTGTTTTGTGGAATACATAAAAAGTTTATTGTTGAAAAAAAGATTTAACAATTAATGGTGTTTCTATTAGTGATTTCTAGTCCTAATTTGCTAAAAAAATATTATTAAGGCATAAGTGAAAAACATTTACATAAAGCTAATTCAATAAAAAACATTATGTGTTATTTTTACCTTTAAAATTGTATAAAAAAACATTGTACTTTTCTACAGAATTTATTAATTATAGTACAATGCACAAATCGCATATCTGTTATTTACCAATATTTAATAACTCTACAATAACTGTAATGTAGACCTGTATTAGTTATTTGCTTTTTCTTATCATCGTTGAAAGAAAAGGAAATGATCTGCGTGTTTAGCATGGATCTCAAGGTCGTATTGTAATTTATTATTAGTTGAAATTCTGTACATTTTTATGTCATTTCTGCATACAAATAACTATAATAATGATTTGCATTGCTTTTTTTTTTTCATTCAAAACTTATTTTTCAAATCAAAACATGTTCAGTGAACCTCCTCTATATCACTATTTCAACAATATCAAAAAATGGGATTTATTTACATTAGTATAATCAGTTAGTTAATTTGCTGTCCTGTGAAATTACAATTTGTGCAATTATGGTTCAGATATTAGACACATTGAATATTATAACAATTTAAATTATTCAATTAGCTCTCCCTTTTATTAACTTGTGAAAATATATTTCTGGATATCCATATGTATAATTTATTTCGTAAAATATACATGTATTATTTATTTCATTCAATTTTTCAAATTCAAATTTAAATTAAATTGTCATTTTCAATAAATATTTAGTAATTTTTTCATTTAATTCCATAATATTAAAAACTTCAATTAAGCTAACCAAAAAACAGGCGTTACATCTGCGACCCATACCGTGCTGTATTACTATTTTAAGAGAATATTGCCAATTAAGTGGTTTTCAAACACATTTCCCTATACATTAATCAAGGTAGAGTCTTGCAGTAGAAAAAAAAAAAAACCCCACCGTTTTCATTTTCCGCTCTACCAAACCCTACATCGCCGATCCCTACTCTAAAATAATGAAACTGCGAGTGAAGTCTGGTCTCTCGGCCGAGACGAACCGTTTTCCAAATTATGAAAACGTCTCACGCTCCCTTTAAAAGGTAGGAATCACAAAAGGAAACGCAAAACCACTACCATCATCGCCACGCTGAAAACTTGACCTCTATTAGTTAATTCCTCTGTTAGTGAATAAAAAATAAATGACTCAAATAACTCAGGGGACGTGAGGCACTTGACAAATGAGTGGTAATATACAAGAAAGCAGGAAGATATCGATGGATTGTAGGGAAAAAAATGCTGTGTAGAGCTATGAGGAACGTGATCTCCTCCAAAGTAGAATAATGCTGGTCCCACAATATTTTTATTGTGATTTTTTCTTTCAATTTTTTTGTCGATGGTATGGCGTCAGGTTGATGGTCCCGTTACGCTTAACGGGTCAGGTGTAACGGAGAACCGCTGAGCGATGCTCTGGATCGTGGACTTTCAAAGGGGGGTGCTGAAAAGTGTCTCTTCTTTGTTATTATTTTTTGCATGCATGTCTTTGCGTTAGATGGCAGGCCATTTCGTAAGCGAAGAGTGGATAAGAATATTTTATTGTACAATATTTTAAAAATATGTGTAGTAGGTTCTTCTATTTAATAATAAAAATATATTTAAAAATCCATTATCGAATTAGCGTCCTCAATATTGTCGTTGAATTATAAAGGTGTTTATAATCCTTTTTTTAATTGATTTGTTTTAAAGCGAAAATCCATAACTTGATAAATTAATGTATAGCAAAATTTCCTAATAATATATGTATAGTGTTAGATGGCAGGCCATTCGATTAGTGGATAAAAATATTTTGTTGTACAATATTTAAAATATGTGCAGATTATTTTATTTAATAATAAATCTATTAAGAAAATTATTATCAAGTTATTTTTTCTCAAAAATTCTAGCGTTGAATTTATAAAGGAAGTTTGTAATTTAAAAAGATATTATTCACTCTTATTTTAAATTATTTGTTTTTAAAGCTTAAATCCATAGCTAGATAAAGTAATGTATAGCAAAATATCCTAATAATATATTAGAATATTTTAATGCATAATGCTGAAATTATGCGTAATATACAAAGTGCCCATAAATTATTTTATTTATTTTAATGCTATTTCAAAAAATATTCTAAGATAGAAATGGATCAATTGATTTTATTCCAATAAATTCCGCAATTGTATAAGTATTGATTAAAGAGGAAAATGTTTTCCTATTTTCACTGTAATAATCATTAAACGGTAATGGGCGACAGACTTCTATGAGTATCAAATGATTATCTGATTTTAATCAATCATTAAAATTAAAAGAAAATGTCAGCTAGAATATTTATGCCATTCTTTTAAATACATTATAAAAGATACAATAATTAAAAAAAAAAAAGAAGTATGTTGTAATGTAAATGTTGGTGGTTGTGTGAAATAAATCACACAGAAAGATGAACAAAATTTATTAAATAAAGATGTTTTCATGATTTAACGATAGATAATTTTTATTTAAGGATAATGTTTTAACATTTGGGATATTTTTTAACAATATGGGAAATTTTTAATAATGGATGGATTTTTATTAATGGATAATTTGTAACATTACGGATAATTTTTAATTAATTAACATTATGGATAATTTTTTGTCACATGTAAATAAAAAGATCCATTATTTTGTTTAAACAATTTGATACTCTGAACAAATGTTTACAGATAATAAATTCTTTCATATACCAACTCAGTAACAATCAAACTAGACAAAAAAACTGCTTTAAAATTCAAATTCATTTGGGTGACCTTTCTCCTCCACTATGTGTGATGCAGCTCTTAAGAAGAAGAAAAAAAAACCTCTGCTTTGTTCCCAGAAAAGTGTTCCCATTCCTCCAGAGTACCAGAAAGGAGGGAAAAAGAGAGCTTTTGTCTGTAAAAGAACACGTTTTAGCCATCGGATGACCATTAAAAGAGCCATTAATAGGTGGATGAATCGAATTCTACAGCTTGTTCGAGGAATTCCATAGATAACCGCCGCCTTTTTGTGCACCAAAGAACTTCTTCGGGTTGTTTGTGTGCCGTGGGAATTACAGATGGATCTATTTTTAATGATGCGCATTGGTGTGCTTCCATTTTAGTGTGTATTTGTTAGCTGCATTATCTCTTCTAGCGTTGCTATAACTTACTCACGGAAAAAATTAAAAGAATGGGGCTTTAGTAAATAATTTTATTTTTATTAAACTTATTTTATTAGTCCTGATCTTTTATTGGTTCTAGTAAATTTCTTTATGAAAGTTCTCGTAAATTATTACTTTATAGGAATAAATTTAAGCAATATCTTTTATTATCGCTTAAATATTTTTACGAAAATTCTCATAACCAAATTTTCGTAATCTCGTATTTCTTTATTGAATAAATTTAAGCAATATTTTTTAGTAATATATTAATAGTATAATAATAAAACTGAAATAAGAAATAATTAAATAATAAATAACATTTCTTTTATTAAACTTTCTTTATTAGTTCCAATATTTCATTGATTATAGTAAATGCGCCTATGAAAGTTTTCCTTAAGTCTCTTAAATGTTTACACACACACACACACACACACATATATATATATATATATATATGTAAACATTTAAGAGACTTACGAATAACTTTCATAGGCGCATTATAATACTCACACACATGCATATATATATATATATGCATGTGTAGTATTAAGTATTACTTTTTAGTATTATATTATTTATTATTAGTAAAATAATAAACTTTTAATGTTGAAATAAATATAAATAATTTCTTATTAATGACAATATTACCTCAGTTATATTATTTTTATAAATAGATATTTAGTAATTATAAATTATAAATATAAATCAATACCTCATTACACAGAAAATTTCTTTATATTTATTTAATTTTTCCTTATTGTCGTTTGACAATATATTGGACTTCATGTACGCACATGAAAAAATTGTAAATTGAACTTGTAACGCATTTGTAAAAATTGAACATTTTATTATTTCTCAAAAAAATTAGTGTCATCTTCTTATATTGCAATAACTTACTTATATTGAGGATAAACGATATTCAAGATATTTTTAATAATTATTTTTTACTACATTTCTTTCCTTTTTTTCTCCTATGCTTTTTTTCATTTGGCTATGAATTATTATTTTTTTTTGCCTTAACTGGTTTTATGTCGCCAGTAAACGTCATTGAAAGTAAAAAATAAATAAATAAATATTTAGTAAAATTCATTTGGATTATGTTAAAATTAAAGGAAAGTTTAACAAAAAGAGTTTTTAATAATTTTTTTCCCCAATAATAAAAATGTAATAATTCAATTTCTTTTATTATATGCATAATCACTTTGAACAACAAAATATGGGAAGTCTTTACGCATTTTAATATAATGCCACGGAACATATTCAATATGTTGAACGCCTATTTCGGCAAACTGTCCCATTAAATTAATATCAAATAAACATTTTTTAAATAATATTTTGTACCAATAATAATATATAAATCCAATTTCGTTTATTATATCCATAATCACTCTGCATAGGCAAAATTTGGGAAATCTTTACATCTTTTTAACGTAATATAACGCATATTCAATATATTGAACGTTTATTTCGGCAACCTAACCTTATAACCTTAAATTATTATCAATTTAAACATTTTTTACAAAACATTTTGTGTCAATAATAATAATATACAAATACAATTTGCTTCATTATATGCATAAGCACTCTGAACAAGCAAAATATGGGGCATAATGACATAATGCCACGTAGCATATTCAATATGTTGAATGTCTATTCTAACAACCTATCCCACAGAACATTAAATTAATATCAATGTTAAAATTTTTAAATAATATTTAATATTAATAATAATAAACAGATGCAATTTTTTTTATTATAAGCATAATCACTCTGAACAAGTAAAATATGGGAAGTCTTTAGCATAATGCCACGGAGCATATTCAATATGTTGAATATCTATTTAGGCAGCCTCTCCCACCAAACATTAAAATAATATAAATTTAAAAATGTTTTTTATTAACATGTGTAAATAATAATATACAAATCCAATTTCTTTCATTATAGACATAATCACTCAGCATGAGTAAATCAAGTGAATTCATTACAGCTTTCAAAATAATGCCATCAGCTTATTCAATATGCTCAACGAAACAGCCTCTATTTCTTACATCCTCCCCCGCAAAACATTAAAATTTCATTTCTTACGGCAAGAAGGAAGCCCGACTTACGACGGCAAGGAGAGTATACAATGATTATGGTCTGGAATGCCCAAAAACCAACCCAAACCCGCAATTATTAGGGTGAATTTATGACGGGTCCAGTAAACTTTAATAGCTGAGCATTACGCAGCGCTCCGCAGTTGGGGCTAACGATCTCATTTTAAAGGATGGCGAAACTTCGATAAAGTCGTAATAATTCTGGGATAAAGACTTTTCAAATCGATGATCAATAATCGATATCCGCGGAGTTTCTTCCTCCTGCACTCGGAAGGACATTCCTTCTTGGAACGGAAGAAGATATCGGAAGATGCTCACCAGAGGAAGGTCTGGAGTGCTTTCTCCAACCGAAATTGCATTGCATTAATTCCAGAGTAATACTAGATTTACCCATTCAACACGTCTACGGTTTATTTTTCCATAAAACAAAATTGTTTTAAGGGTTTTACTTATTTAGTGTTTACGTAAAAGTTGAGTTTGGCAATTTCTGGAAGGAATTTCAATGGCGAATTTTAGCAAAATTATTTCATTTCCTTCTATGCAATGTAATAGGGACAACTGAAATCTAACCATCTCAGATGTTATTATAATTGTGGTGTTTTTTTAAAAAGAAAACTCATTGCATTGCATTAATTCTATATCGGGGGTTTTATTTATTTAGTGTTTACATAAAAGTTGATTTTGACAGTTTTATTATGTTTCTGGAAGGAATTTCAATGATTTATTTTCGAAAGAATATTTTTTTTTTTTCATTTAATGTAATAGTGGCAAATGAAATCCAACTATCTTAGATGTTATTATAATTGTGGTGTTTAAAGAAAAACTCATTGCATTGCATTAATTCTAGCGTAATACTAGTTTTATCTATTCAACACGTCTACGGTTTATTTTTCCATAAAACGAAATTATTTTGGGGTTTTTATTTATTTAATGTTTACATAAAGTTAATTTTGGCAATTTCTGGAAGGATTTTCAATGGCGACCGTTCGCAAGAATATTTTCAAGTTTACTGTGCAATGTAATAGTGGCAAATAAAATCTAGCCATCTTAGATGTTATTATAATTGAGGGTGTTTTTAAAGTAAGATTCTTGTTTATTGGAAATTATTTATTTTTAAGCATAAATAATACACGATTAACAAAGATGAATGACCAGGATTTAAAGGATTATATTTTCAAAACTATTATTTATAATAGTATAAACTATTACTTATAGCAGTTCTGAAATATCTCTTGTAAACATTTAAACTTCATAGAATAGAGTTTATTTCTGAATTATTATAATATATCTTCATGTTAAGACCTATTTATGCTAAAAAAATTCAGTTATCATAAACTTAAGCTTATACCTTTAGTGTACCGTTAAAAGTACGTAAACTTAAAAGTTATCATAAACTTAAGTGTACAGAACATAAAATACAGTCATCAGTAAACATAAGTATATTTTGTATCATTTAGCAAGACATATGTTGATTAACGTATGTTTTATAATAAATAACATATTATAAATAAATTGTTATACATAAAGTGTTCTTTGGGGTAAAAGTTTTACATTTTAGTATAGAATAATTTGCAGAATTTAGTCAAATCCAGCATTGAAGTACCTCATTATTTAAGTACACCAAACGATATCTTTAAGACCATTCTTTTATACACCATCCCTACCGAAAGCATTAAATGAATATAAAAAAACGCAACAATGCTGCATTGTTAGTATAAAACTGCAAAATGTGTGAAACGAATTCGGTTACAGTTTAGATGTTTTTTATTTGGAAAACCCTTTGAAAAATTGGTGAAGAAAAAAACTTGAAAAGATTTTCTTTATTCTTATGTATTATTGACACATTTTTTGTTTCATGTATCATTTATGTATTTTTTATTTCATGTATCATTGATAAATCTTTTCACTGCTACATTTTATTTCATGTACCATCGATATCTTTAAACGTAGCCCTGGATACATCACACACCAGCTATCACTTCCCTCAAATTCCATCATCTTCATGTAATTAATGGTTCCCATATAGAAGTGCATTAAGTAATCTATCTTGCATCATTTATACATTTTTGTTTCCTGCATCATTTATACATTTTTGTTTCATGCATCATTGATACATTTTTTATTTCATGTTTTATTGATGCATTTTTTTTCCCCTGCTGCATTTTTATTTCATGTATCATTGATAAATGTTTTTACTGCTAAATTTTATTTCATGTATCATTGATATCTTTAAACATAACCCTGGCTACATCGTACACCAGATATCACTTCCCTCAAATTCCATCATCTTCATGTAATTAATGGTTCCCATATAGAGATGTATTAAAATAATTGTGACATGTATCATTGATACATTTTTTGCTCCATGTATCATTTTACATTTTTTGCTCCATGTATCATTGATACATTTTATTTCATGGATCATTGATATCTTTAAACATAATCTAGATATATATCGCACACCAGATATCGCTTCTCACAACTTCCATCCTCTTCACGTAACTAATAATTCCAATATAGAAATGTATCAAATAAAATTAGATTATTATTAAATGAAGCAAAAATTAACCAACATATATATGTGTCATTTTGTAGTAATTTTCACTTATCCATCTTTTAATTCGTCTTTTTAATAAATTTTTTGAAATTTTTAAGGAACTTTATGGATACCCTGTATAAATTGTGGTTAACAATAACTATATAACAATTACACCATATAGTTATTGCTAACCATTAGTATAATATTTTTAAAATTATATTATGTTTTAATTTTTTTGTAAAAAAATAATTACAAAATATAATGTTAACTAATATGCTATCTTTTAATCTGGTGGTAGCATGGATGTTTGCTAGGGTTCAGAATCCCCGTTAAACTGTAGGTTCCGGTCTAATTAGCCAAAAGTGTACTATAAAATAACAGTAGTACGACAAACCAAACCTTTCTTTTTAAATTGCATTGTAAAAATATAATTTATAAATTAAAAATGAAATTTCATTGAAAGCATATCAATGCTAAATAACTAAAAAAAAAAAAAGATTTTAAAAGGCAATATACAATTTTAAATATTTATCAAGCTCTTTATCATATCTTCTTTTCCTATTTATAACCTTATTCATGGGTATTATTTTGTCCAGTATGTATGGGATATAAATTTCTCAGCACATTCCATTTAAAATATATCTTTTTTAATTTAAAGTCGGAATTGGTAATAATTGTTAATATTAGTAATAACTATTAATTGAGGAAAAACTTTTATAAGAACGCAAACAAATCTTTGTATTACCATCATCAATTCACTTAAATCAAAGCTAAATTCATAGAATGCCGTCGAAAATTCCTATTCTAAAACATAAGAAACCTATTTTCATTAATTAAGAAAAATCTTTATAAGAATACAAATAAATCTATTAATTCATAAAAAACAAAGCCAAAATTGTAAAAATTAAAAAAAAAAAAAAATTCTCTCCAAAAATTCTCTTTGTACTCTTGGAACATGATGGGACATGAATTTCACTTTTGAATGGGCGACACAAAAGGAACAAAACAAAGACATCTTTTGCCACATCCTGCTGCAACTCCCCTGACGTGACCTATCCGGCGAAGGGGCGGTCCTGGGGGGTGGGTGCGGGGGGGTGGAAAAGAGATGACGAGGACGAATCTCAGAAGCATTTGTTAAGGATGCATCTCAACTTGGCTCTCTCCTCGAAATCCATTTCCGGTCGTGTTCGGTTGCGTGGCGTCACTTCCGGGAACCCAGGGAGTCACGTGACATCCTTCTCTCCAGATAGCGATAAAGGAATGCTTATGGGGAGTGGAAATGAGAAACACCCTCTCGTCAGGAAAGCGGGGGTGGTGGGATTTATTTCAATAAACTTGGAGAAATAATCGGATTCAATGAGGCAGAAGGCATATTTTCCTAGTGTAGAATGCATTAAAACTCGATGCACATAAGTACTAGAAAAGAACAGTTCAGTACTAGAAAATACCCTCCCTTACATTGAGCCTTATTTTACAAAATGCATTTTTTTATCACCAATATACAAGAAAAATCACTATTTCTTAACTCCAAATGTTTGGTTTTAGATGGTTTGTTTCAGATGTTTGGTTTTTATTTGGTTTAACTTGGTTTATGCTCCAAAAGTTTGGTTTAGATGTCGAGTAAAAGCATGGGGATTGATTTATTTCAATAAACTTTGAGAAATAATTGGATTCAATGAGGCAGAAAGCATATTTTGTCAGAGTAGAATACATTAAAACTCGATGTACATAAATACTAGAAAAGAGTAGTTCAGTACTAGAAAAAACACTATATCTCGTGCCTTACATTAGCCTTATTTTACAAAATGCATTATATTTGCCACTGACTAGCAGGAAAATCATTATATCTTCTTAACTTCAAATGTTTGGTTTTATTACACATGCAATAAATTAAATAATATTTTTTTAAAAAGGTACTTTGTTTTTAATAGACATTTACACTTATAAATAGACAACTGGAAACTATCCATTGCATAGATAAAATTAAAATCAATATCATTTATTACCAAAAAAAAAAAAAAAAAGAAAATTTTAACAAGAATTGGTCAAAAACATTAACACCATCATTACACATTAAAAATAATACATAAAAATATATATTAGGTTTGGTTTTTTTTTATATGAAAAATTGTTTTAATTAAATATTTAAAAGGCTTACTTTAAATATTTTCTTTCTCTCTTTTTTGTTGAAAATTCTTGTGTTTACAATGATACAATTTTTTTTTTTTTTTTTTATTTGTGCGAAAAAAAAGATGGAATCATTCCGTAACTAATTTACTAATAAATTATATTTTTAAAATATTTATTTCATTTTATAGTTCCATATCCATTACTTATTTTAAATAATGTTGGCATTGGAAATTCTATTAATATCACGTTTTATTTTTCTTACTGCAGCCTTCTTATTTTTTCTCCCTTATCGATAATCACGACAATTATTTAAAGCAATGAAAAAAATTATTTCACTTTACCAATATTTAAATTCAGAGCAGACATTGCTCCTACCAGTGTAATAATTGTTCTCTGCCTCACATCATCTACCTTCTTATTAATTAATTATGGCAACCTTCTCCAAAGAGATAACGGCGATGTTTATTAAATAAGAGATAAAGAAACAAATATCTATATCTAAGAAACAAATATCTATATTAAAATTTTGTTACATATATATCTGGATGTATGGATATGTATTCTCTGGTCATTATCTGTGTCTGTATTATATTACTTTGCTGTTTATACCAAGATAATTATATGCATTCTAAATAATCACGCATGACTATACAGTATATGTTATTTATATCATGCTTATTATATGTATGTTATGTGTTAATCTAGTTCATTACGGTATATGTGTGGAATATAGTTTACGAATCATGTTCATGTTAAGAAATTTATATTAGATTTCAAGTTCAAACCCTTGCAGAGGTCATGTGGCATTCCGTGTCATAGATCTAATAAGGAATAAAAGTTCATTCCCGCTGGATATGTGTCTGTGTTCCTTAATTTTTTTCCTCCAACTAAATATATCTTATTTCAGAAAGAATCAGCTTTTCGTCCCGCGGTAGGGTCTGGACATTGGCCAAATCGTCACCCCCTCCCCCTACAAAATTAACTCCACTGCTGTAGTGTCGCGTGACATGTTAAATCTGGGCTGTCTTTTTCCGAAAGAAAATGTGTTATTAACTTTCTTGGAGAGTTTATTTTAGGGCAAACTAATTTTCGGACTTCCTTCAACCCTGGAAATCGCCCCTCTCTGTGTGTGTGTGTGTGTGTGTGTGCTGCAGTTCAGAATTGCGAACAAAAAATTATGGTGTGTCTGCTTTTATTACGCTGTTTATTACATCGAAATGGAGAAAGGTCAAGCCGTACATGAATATTCAATTTGGTTTATGTGCTTTAAAGGTCACTTGGACATCAGACATTGTGCTATTTTAGTTGAACCTAACAATCCTTGTTTAAAAATAATTTTCATTAAAATATGCATTCCAAATTATATATATTAACCAGACATAAATAATGATATACAGACATACGTAATGAATTAGATTACATATAATAATATAGATATAAATAGCATGATATAATATATAGGTATGCGTAATTATTTAGAATACATATAATTTTCTGGATACAAATAGCATTAATAATATAATACAGACATACGTAAGGACCTAGAATACTTATAATTATCCAGATATAAATATAGCAAAATTTTCATATCTCGAATGTTTAACTAGTGTGCACAAAATGACCGTAGAGCGACAAACCGAACCTCAAATTGATCTCACTATGTAGTTCTTTCAACTGGTAAAGAACTACATAGCCCTAGATATAGGGATGAAATGTGGGTTAAAGTAAAGTAGATCTATTTTAACATTTTTGCTTTCAATAATAGTATAATATCAACTTTCATATGTTCTTTAGATTCCAGAAAACTTATCTCTTCAAATAGATCTCTAGACTACATTTTTAGGACTTTCAAAATTCAACCCAGTACACTAGACCGTTATCTTTACCAAACAAAAGGCCAATAAGAGGAACGAATATAACATGAAAATTACACAATATGACTACCATAGTGGATCTTTCGACTGGTAAGGTATAGAATACTGGTTAATATCAACTTTCATATTTTCTTCAGTTTCCAGGAGACTTATATTCTCAAATTGATCTCCAGACATCATTTTATGACCCATTTCAAAATTCAAATCAGCACACTACACAATTACTCATAGAATCCTTTACCAGTCAATATACCAATAAGAGGAACGAATAAAACGTGAAAATTACACAACATTATGACCCTACCATAATAGATCTTCCAACTGTTAAGGTGCTACATCGCCCAGCATACAGGGATGAGGCGCGGGTTAAAGCAAAGTAGATCATCTTAACATTGTTGTAGAATGCTTAACTATTGTGCACAAAATGACAGTAGAGCCGACAAATCGAACCTCAAATTGATCTCGTTATGTATCTATTAAAATCTCGCTGTATACTTTCAACTGGTAAAGAACTACGTATCCCTAGATACAGGTATGAAATGTGGGGTAAAATAAAGTAAATCTATTTTAACATTGTTGCTTTCAATAATAGTATAATATCAACTTTTCTATGTTCTTCAGATTCCAGAAAAATTATCTCTTCGAATAGATCTCTAGACTGCATTTTATGACTTTCAAAATTCAACCCAGTACACTAGACCGTTATCTTTACCAAACAAAAGGAAAATAAGAGGAACGAATATAACATGTAACGTCAGTTTCCAGGAGACTTATCTCCTCAAATTGATCTCCAGACATCATTTTATGACCCATTTCAAAATTCAAATCAGCACACTACACAATTACTCATAGAATCCTTTACCAATCAATATGCCAATAAGAGGAACGAATAAAACGTGAAAATTACACAACATTATGACCCTACCATAATAGATCTTCCAACTGTTAAGGTATTACATTGCCCAACATAAGAGGCACGGGTTAAAGCAAAGTATATCAATCTTAACATTGTTACTTTCAATAATGGTATCATATTAATTTTCCTATTTTTGTTTTTGGAACACTTATCTCTTCTAATTGATCTCTAGATTTAATTTTATGACACAATATTCAATTCAGCACACTAGTCCGTTACTCAAAGAATCCTTTATCAATCAATAAGAAGAATGAATATAATGTGAAAATTACGCGATAATATGACCCTACCATAGTAGATCTTTCAACTAGTAAGGTATAGAATACTGATTAATATCAACTTTCACATTTTCTTTAGTTTCCAAAAGACTCATCTCCTCAAATTGATCTCCAGACTTCATTTTAGACCCATTTCAAAATTCAAATCAGCACACTAGACCGTTGCTCATAGAATCCTTTACCAATCAATATGCCAATATAGCGGGTCAAATATAGCGGGAAAATTACCTAATAGTATAACTCTACCATAGTATATCTTCCAAGGTATAGAATACTGGTTAATATCGAGTAAGGTATAAAATTACTTCTAGTAATAGAATTACTTTGGGTAATAGAGTTACTTCGGTAACTTACTTCGGGTAAGGTATAAAATACTGGTTAATATCAACTTTCATATTTTCTTCAGTTTCCAGAAGACTTATCTCCTTACATTGATCTCCAGACTTCATTTCATGACCCATTTCAAAATTCACCTCAGCACCGTTACTTTACCAATCATGAGGCCAACGAGGGCAAGATTAATTACTATGGAACTGTTTGACGAACACAAAGCGCAGAGTAAAACAATAATCTGATCCCGGCGCACGCCACGCTGTGTCCTCCAGATTATGAAAAGGGAAAGGCCGCATCTCATTTAAAACCGGTGGCTGTCATGGAAAGGTCTCTAGATAAGCACCTTGCAGATGCATGGCCGGCATGCAAATTCGCCTGAAGGTGAATCTTTGGGTGTCCGAAGTCTGGTCTTTTATTAATTTAGGCCTGCAGATTAGCGAAAGAGAGTTTGAGAACCACAGGTGGAAACAGAGGCGGAAATTCCCTGACCCCTAACGAGCACCGAGCTGGCGTTGAGTTGAGGTATGATGGTCATATTCATACTTTCGTGCGCTGAATTGCCAAGTAGCACTCACTGCTTTGCAATTTCGGATTCAGTTTAAAGAGATGCATGGAAGGCGGTGGGAAGTTCGAAAGGACAAAGTTCAAGAATAAATGCTCCAATAAATTATCCTGAGAGGAATTTTAATGCCAGATAACACGAATAAGGCTTTTAAGCATTGAAATATGTATATCAATAGTACACACCCCATTCTGGTGTATTATGATTATAGTTTGTATCTTGAAAAGTTTGTTGATGTTTTCTATAGTAAAAAAGAATAGCGATAGTTAATTCTTTTTAAAATTATACCTATGTATACTATATTGACAAAATATAATAATTGCTCTTTGTATAAATTTATTATATATAGGACAATTACAACTAATATAACATTAATTTAGGGTAATATTATAATTTTTTTCAATTTATGATATACATTATATAAGATAATCATTAAGATTTAATGAATCCACAAAAATGCAACGTAAAAGAAATAGATAGTTAATAATACTTATATAATGCTAAGAGATGGATAATTATATAACAATATTCCATTGCGATATGTGTTATTTACCTTTAAAGTTCTACCTATTACATAAAAAATTGAGGGGACCTGTTGGTCGAGTGGCCCGATACCTTTGGCGGCTGTGGCGTTCGGTACCACAGGTATCGGGTTCGAGTTCCGGTGCCATTGATGTTTGTGGTGGTCCGGAATCCACTTTAAGCTGTAGTCCACATCTAATATGGTTGTTGAGCTTTGGGCGTTAGGCTGACAACCCTACCCCGTCGAATTAAAAAGAAAATCGACTCCTGTCACGTTATCTGGAAGACGGCCTTGGTCTTCCATTGGGGCTGTATTCTGTGAAACCTGCTTAAAAGATTATTACGATTTTGAGAAACCTATCAAAAATTTCCATTTTATATTTGCAATTTCAATGAGGGCTTTAATGACCGAGTGACTATCGCTTCTGATGGTCGGTCCACGGGCTTCAGTCTCGTGTCCCGTCGGTACCATGGATGTTTCTAGTGGTTCGGAATCCACTTTAAACTGTAGGTTCTGGTCTAATAAGACCGTTGGAAGTAGGACAGGAACTCTATTCTGTAAAGAAGAAACCATCTGTCCAGAAATAGGCTAGTAGGCATTCTGCATTGGCCCCTTTTGGGCCAATGATAATGATGATATATATATATATATATATATATATATATATATATATACTGTAGTGGTTCGGAATCCACTTTAAGCTGTAGGTTCTGGTCTAATAAGACCGTTGGGATTAGGGTTGACAGCCCTACAGCGAAAAAAAAAAAAAGAAAACATCTTCTATCTAGAAATATTCCAGTAGGTAGACTAGGTTGACTGCTTTGACTAAAGGTACTGTACGGTTGTCAATTTCTTTAGCACAATGATTCATTTTTTCTGAGAAATAAGAGAGCCTTTAAAGGAGCACATTCCCCAACATTCATGTTTAAAACAGTTTATATTTAAATTAAATTGTTTATATTTCTTTAAAAACCAGATAAAAAAGTGAAACTTTTTCACCACATCTCTAGCTAGATTTCTCTGCGAAAAGTAGAGAAGTTGGGAGTTTGATAAGTACCGCAATCGAGCCCCCTTTTCCCTCGTAATCCCCTTCTCCTCCCCCTTCTCCCCTAAAAGGAGAGTGCGAACATCCCTACTCAACAGGATCGAAATAAACGATCACTATTTGCGAAATAAAATAAAACAATGAACAAAAATTCCGGGGACTTTAAAACTGAAGGGAGAATCAGTTGAAAAGAACTCCCTGAAAACAATGATATAAAAGACACAGGAGAATAAAGAAGAAAAAGAAAGAAAAAGAACACAAGAGAAGGTTTGATTCTTTCTCACTATTTCCCCAAGTTCTTATTTTTGTATTCGAACGCAGGAGCTGAAAGATTTTCACTGTAACCGTCCATCGCTCAGAAACCCCTGCGCATTAGCCACTGACAGGGAGCCCGGAATCCTCCTTTACGAGTTAGTAGCTCTTTTTTTTTTTTTTCTTGGGGGTGGGCCGTAAGTGAGGGGTCGAACGAAGAAAAAAAGAAGGGGGGGGTAGACTAACAGGGCTCGATTGACAGATGGAAAAATCTTTTTCAGTCCAAGCCTTTAGTCTTCATTCCGGCTGCCACTAGGAATAGTCAATCACCATTCGGAAAAAGGTTCCTTTTCATTTAATTTCGAACGTGGGGCCTTTACTTATCCTCCGCTGGGCTTACTTAGCTCTATTTCGGAAAGGCCAAAGGGGTTGGGGAGTTTTTTACCGAATGGTTTTATTTATTAAATGTAATGTGGAAAACGTGTTGATTTTCTGGGGGATTAGTCCGTAGTTTAAATTGATTATTTCTGTTTCCGCAATGTTAAGGAGGAAAACTACTTTTGGTGATAAGTAAACAAACATTTTCTTTTTATTTCTAATTCGTTCGCAAATTAAACTCGTCACGAATAAACTTCTCTGGAGATAAGAAAAGCTAGGATTTTTTATGGACAAATTTGTTCTGCTTTTGATATCAAGCATCTAGCACGTTACGCATTATTACAATATTGATAAAATTATCACATAAACATATTAAGACCTTCTTGTTCACAGTTCAGAATTAAAAGTTTTAATCTATTTAAATCGTAGGTCCCGGTCTAATAGGATCGTAGAGTTTTCTGTGGGTAGTGTTAATCGCGTACGTAGCATGTCTTCAAGCTACAGGTGCCCCCTGGGTAGTACTAAATGAGTAACACCGTTCGTCAGTGCAGCCCACTTTGGACTGCTCACAGGAACATGGTCAATACGACCCAGTACTCAACGCAATTAAAAAAATGTCTTACACTAGAATTATCTATTTTTTTCTGATCTAATATATCTAAATAATCTGTAAGTTAATATATCGGTTTATATCTAATTTACATTGTTTGATTTCCTAAAAAATCTATCAAAAATGAACATTTTTTGGACGAATATCGCCACTTGCAGCTAGATCTCTGCGAAAAGTAGTAGAGAAGTTGAGAGTTTGATAAGCACCGCAATCGAGCCCTTTTTTCCCTCGTAATCCCTTTCTCCGACTCCCCCTTCTCCCTAAAAGGAGAGTGCGAACATCCCCTACTCAACAGGATCGAAATAAACGATCACTATTTGCGAAATAAAATAAAACAATGAACAAAAATTCCAGGGGACTTTAAAACTAAAGGGAGAATCAGTTGAAAAGAACTCCCTGAAAACAATGATATAAAAGACACAGGAGAATAAAGAAGAAGAAAAAAAGAAAGAAAAAGAACACAAGAGAAGGTTTGATTCTTTCTCACTATTTCCCCAAGTTCTTATTTTTGTATTCGAACGCAGGAGCTGAAAGATTTTCACTGTAACCGTCCATCGCTCAGAAACCCCTGCGCATTAGCTGCTGACAGGGAAGCTCGGAATCCTCCTTTACGAGTTAGTAGATCCTTTTTTTTTCTTGGGGTGGGCCGTAAGTGAGGGGGTCGAACGAAAAAAAAGAAGGGGTAGACTTACAAACAGGGCTCGATTGACAGATGGAAAAATCTTTTTCAGTCCAAGCCTTTAGTCTTCATTCCGGCTGCCACTAGGAATAGTCAATCACCATTCGGAAAAAGGTTCCTTTTCATTTAATTTCGAACGTGGGGCCTTTACTTATCCTCCGCTGGGCTTACTTAGCTTTATTTCGGAAAGGCCAAAGGGGTCGGGGTTTTTTACCGAATGGTTTTATTTATTAAATGTAATGCGGAAAGCGTGTTGATTTTCTGGGGGATTAGTCCGTAGTTTAAATTGATTATTTCTGTTTCTGCAATGTTAAGGAGTGAAACCCGTTTCTGCCGGCAAATAACTATTTTTGGTGATAAGTAAACAAACATTTTCTCTTATTTCTAATTCGTTCGCAAATTAAACTTGTCACAAATAAACTTTGCATAAGAGAAAGGATAAGAAGAAGAAGAGAAAGGATTAGAAGATCGCCTATAGATTAATTTGTTATGCTTTTGATATCAAGCATCTGACATTAAAAAGTGTCACAATTTATTACTATACTGTTATTGTTCTAGTGCAGCTGGCAATACAGAGAAAGTTAGTTTTTATATCATAACCAAGGCCTGTGGGGCTGTCACTCATTTTTCACTAACCAGGGACCCGTGTAGCTTGAAGATCGACTACGAAAGCGAGTAACACTACCCCCACACTGTCAGCCCTACACCCAATGCTCTACAGTCATTTTAGACCGGGATCTATGGCTTGAAGTAGATACAGAAATGCTACAAACAACCATGGCATCTCCGGGATTCGAACCCCAAATCCTGTGTTACCGAGCGCTACCCATTCGGCTCTCAGGCCCTAGTACTATACTTGATCAACTTATCAGATAAACATATTAAGACCTTCCTGCTAACATTTCAAAATTAAAAGATTTAATTTAATTTAATTTAAAATAAATGCCTTAGTATGTTTTCAATCTTTATTTCGCATTGGAATTTTTTTATCAGGTTGTATAACATAACTTGATGGTCGAGCTACTAGTGCTCTGGCGCTCGGAGTCACAGGTTTTCGGTTTGAGTCCCGGGGGCCATGGATGATCGTAGTGGTTCGGAATCCACTTTAAACCGTAAGTCCCAATCTAAAATGACCGTAGAGCGTTGGGCATAGGGGTGACAACCCTATCCTGTAAAAAGATAACATCTCCCGTCTCGAAATCTGCCAGTAGACAGACGGCCTTGGCTCACTATGGGGCTGTTGCGCCATTGATAATGATTATAATGAGGATGTATAACAAAATGTGGAATGTATCCCATTTACTACAAAGGAAGATAGTTAAGGAGAATAGTTTTATTTTAAATATATTATTTCAGTTTCTTGTTTGTCAATATGAAAAACAAAAGGCATTGTCATAACACTCTCAAAGGCACTAAAACAACTGTCTCTGCATTGCCAGCTGCGTTAGAAAAAAAATACTATTTTTGAATAATTATTTTGAAACAGCAACAAGTGCAATGTAATTAAGTTGAACCATGCACTATTAATCTATTATTATATCTTAATCGAATATTTTACTGCATTGTTAATCGTGAATATCTATATTTTCAAGCTTTCTTCAGTGATATTTCAATAAAGATTTTGTGACTATTCATTTAGACTTTACACTCTTATTTTAAATATGTAATTTTATAAATGGTATTCAATAAAATAAAAAATGGACTGATGCTATAGAAATTAGAATGCATAAATTAATTGGAAAGGAAAAGTTGAAAGTTTTGTTGAAAGTTACCTTTTTTAAATTAGAAAAAAAATGTGACTCTTATTATATATATATTACTTTTAAAAATAGCTTTGTTTGTCATCTCATATTTTTTGAAATGTAAATGATTATTTAGCTACAAAAAAAATACTTTTATTTGTTTGATAAAGTGATTATTTAGGTATTTTAAGTAAACAAATGCAGTTTAAAACTTTAAAAAAAGTTAGTAAAACCTTTTATAATTATTTTTGATGAATAATTGCTAAATCTGACTTATTTTTAAATATGTAATAAACAAAAGTAATGCATTGTTTTGTTTTGAAGTTTTATACCTCTCTATTGAAAACTGAATGTATTAACGTATTTTCTTTTCTTTTAGGTAAGTACTTCATCAAACATTTTTCAATTACTTTTTGACTTGCAGTTTTGTAAGTACAACTTTTATTATCAAATTTGAAAAGAAAAAAAAATTTTAAAACAACTTTTTTTTTCTCCTGTTTTCCCCTTGAGACACGTGTAGCAAAATAAAATATTCAAATTTTTCATTGTGTGTGGATATTTTGGTATGCGTAAGGTTTATTTAATTTTTACTTTTTATATACTTTTTTATGATTAACCAAAAAAATATCATTACACTATCAACAAAGGTAAATTAGAGATTACTTTATAAATGTTATTTTATTGTTATGAATTATTATTTGTCTTTTAGAGTTTGACATTTTGAAAAAATATCAACCCTTTTTTTGTCTTAATAATAATTATGTTATGCTGTTGTTGTTGTCTAATGCAACTGGCAATACAGAGACAGTTAGTCTATATGTCATATACAAGTTACTCAATTAGCACTAACCGACGGGGAACGTGTAGTTTGAAGATATGCTACGGACGCGAGTAAAACTACACCCCCTCCCCAAAAAAAAAAAATGCTCTGCTATCCTATCAGAGCGGGACCTACTATTTAAAGTGAATTCCGAACCACTACAAACATACATGGCATCGCGGGACTCGAACCGAATCCTGTAATACCAAACGCCAGAATGTGAGATACTCGGCCATCAGGCCCCCAATTATTTACATGCTGTAATAGTGTTGTTATTACATATTACGTTTTGTTATTTACATGTTCTAATACTACCCCTCGACGCTCATGTTAGACTCGGATCTACGGTTCAAAATGGATTCCTAACCACTACAAATATCCATGGCACCGTAGGGACTCCAACCCTAAACCTGTAGCATCGAGGGCCAGAACGCTAGTCACTAGTTCAAGATAAGTAACATTTTCGACAGTAGTATTTTAAACTTCGCATCATTTGAATCTTGAACATTCTCATTATGATTGTTAAACACTCTCGTTATGATTGTTTGTTTTATTGTTAGCTCAAACCCGAAACCTGTGGTACCAAGCGCCAGCCACTCGGCCATCAGGTCCCCATAATTATAATTCTGTCACTTCTAAAATGGGGCCTGATGGACGAGTGGTTAGTGCTCTGGCACTCGATACCCCAGATTTCAGGTTCCAGTCCCGGCGGTGCCATGGATGTTTGTAGTGGTTCGGAATCCTCTTTAGACCGTAGATCCTGGTCTAACAGGATCGTAGAGAGATGCGGGGGTATTGTTATTCCGCGTCCGTAGCTTATCTTCAAGCTACACACGCACGGTAGTGCTAAGTGAGTAACGTCAGTGCAGTGCTTGCCTCAAGTCATAAAAGACAACTGTCTAAGTGTTTGCCAGCTGCATTAGGAAAAAGAAAAACTTCTAAAATTACTTGTCTCTTTAAAAACAAATAATTTGCAGATATACTTCTTTTTCCAATAATGGTAATTTTTCTTTTTAATCGGGGCCATCTTTTTATTAATAAAACCATCATTGCGAGAATTAAAACGACAAAATTTGATGGAAACGTTAAAAGTGGATGAATATTTAAATAGCTTCTGACAGATTGATTCATTAATTATAGGGAACACGTTCGATTTATAAATAAAAAAAAATAAAACTGCTAGCTAAATGTCAGTTTAATGTCAAGTCATTCATTTGCTACCAACAAAGGCGTTAAATTAGCTTGAAGATGATGTTGCATTTAGGTATTTTATTTATCTTTTGTTTTTTAGCACGTGTAGGGAATAATTTTAATAAATTATGTATTTTCTTTTCCTTTTAGACTTTTATTGTTTGCAAATAAAACCAGGATGCAATGCAGAAAAAGCTATCAGTTATAATATATATATTCTTAAAAACTGTTACTTTACTTTAATTAAATTATATTTTCTTTTAAAAGGTGAACTGTTAAATGATTAAAAAGGCTTTTAGAAAATAATTATTTATTCTTTCTAATAACAATAATGTAATTTTCTAGAAATTTCCGTCTATTGAATAAATAGACAATACAATCAAAGCTGCAAACTGTCCTTGTTAAATTACTTCATTGTAAGTTTAAAAATGTTGCATTTGGAGATCTTTTTTTTATTATGTAATAATATTTAACTTTCTCCGAATGTTATACTTGAAAAAGTGATATTACCAAAAAGTTATACTTCATCAAATTTCCGCAAGCTGCCTGATGGCCAACTGACTATCGCTCTGGCCTTTGGTACCACAGGCTTCAGGTTTAAATCCTGGCGGTGGCACGGATGTGTGTGAGAGATTCGAATCCAAGTTAAACTGTAGGTCCCGGTCTAATTAGACCAAAGTGTGCACAAAATGACCGTAGAGTGACAAGCCAAACCAATTTACACAATTATACTTACGTAAAACAGTATTATTAATAACATGATATGAAAAACAGTATTTTAAATAGAGTTATCTTCTTTTCGTTTCTTAAATGCCACGCGAAAATGTCAACATTTGTAAGTAAAACTTAATTCTTATTTCTCTGGTTATTTCTAATATTTATTCTGTATGCAATTGCTGAACTTTGAAAAAATACTGAAAATGTCAGCCTCTCATAATATTAATGAAGTCTCACTATATCTGGTCTTAAAATAATTTCCCGCGTTTTGAAAATTTGAAATACAATATTTCATATAAAACTTCTTCCTAAAAAGGCCTAAAATGCTGTCCCCTCTCAGTTTTTTTTTCCTCTATCCTAAACAATAGCGGCCTCATGGACAGTTGGCTAGCGCTCTGGCTTTTTGACCTTTTTTTTTTTTTTATATTTAACTTTTTTTAATATTCAAACATGCTTTAATTTCGGCAAATTTTGCATGTAAAATATAAAATTTAAGCTCGAAATAAGCCTTCCAATATTAAGAAATATAAAAATTCGTCAATAGAATTTTTTATAAGTCTTTTGCATCTACAAATCCTTTGAGAATATAAAAAAAAAAAAAAATTTATAATTTTCACCTGCTGATTTTTTATTGTATCCTATTTTGGATGAACCAATTAAAATTTGAATAAAAACCAGAAATTCAATGAAAATCATCCATAAATTTTATAAAGAAATCTTTAATATAAATTTCCGCCCACTTGGGCTTAGAGGTATTTTCAACAGATTGAGATTGCAGGATGCAATTTCGTCCCATCAAACTTCCCCACCACCAAACAGAGCTTAAGATCAATCAACGGCCTAAAGCAAAACCTTCCCCAAAATTCCAGCATGGACTCCGCACAGATCGAAATCCACCACTTTAATAATAAAGAAATTTGAGATAAATAAATGTCTTGGAGGAAGGGGGTAAAAAAATTCATCAAATGGCTGTATTCGTAACCCTGCCATATCCTCACTGATGCCTGTTAAGCCGTGCAAGGAACAATAGGTGCAATATCTTTGAGTCCTGAGCGATGGAAGTCAAAAGATCCTGGATCAAAACCTGGATTTAGCCTCTCTCCAGTCGAGCCAGTCAAAGAGAATCCTTAATTGGCATGGAACCCTTGAGGGCGAATCTCTTTTTGGGGTTGCCAAGCAACGACAATACAGTGTGGGACTAGTGTACAAGAGCAGAGCTGTAGTTCCTAGGTCTTTTCAAACTTATTTATTGCAGTTGTGCGTCGTTCCTTCGAGATTTGCATGGTGGAAAAACCGACATGACAATAGTGTATAGAATCGCGATAAGGCTTTGCTGGAATGGAAGTTGTTTTCGAAATTGATTTCAGGTGAAAAGTGAGATTTATTAACTGTTTTTTGTTTGCGTGTGGGGCTCTGTGACTGCGGAAACAATAAACCGTTTTGACATGAAGCAATTTATTTTCATGCTAGCTCGAAGAAGATAAAGAAGGGTATCTAATTTCACATGAAAAGCCTCGGTGTTTGCTTGGGTTTTTTTGTGTGTGTGATTGTTTACCAACTATTTCAAAAATTTCAAACCGAATGTTTGATTTAATCCAAACAGATCCATTGTTGTTTACCACCTATGTAGCAACTGTGTTATTTATTCCCTTTGCAATTATATTTAAGGAAAAAAATATTTGGAAGAAATATTTGATATTCTTTTAAAAATAATATTTTTTTATTCACAATTATTTTTAGAGAAAAAAAAAAAGATATCTCAAGATATAAAGATATTTATTAAAATTTTGTCGAATTAAAGTACAATTAGGTAAGAATTGTAGTCTAGATAACGGACTTATAATGAGTTTATCAAGAAAGTACGTTCAGTTTTTACCATGTACTTAAATGTAGAAAACCGAAATTACTTCCTTTCCAGCTTAATACATGAAAAAAAAATTAAATAGATAGGATCTTTTATTACAGATTTATAAAAAAAAACATTATTAGTACTGATAGCATAACTAAAATATAGCTTTTTGAATATACAATGCTTTAAGATATTAGTTTAAGGGTGTATTCTCCTATATATATATAAAATTAAGAAACTAGAATATGATTAATTAATTCTCCTAGAATATTAATTTTTGTAATAAAAATTGCTTTAATTTTGATTTTATAAGCATTTTTTTATTTATTACTTATAACAGTTAAAAGTAAATCGCCACTAAGATTATATTCATTTATATGCATGGGTAAATTTTAGAATACGTTTCTGGAAACCTAATTGAAACTGTAGAAATATTTAGCAAAACATATAGGTTTTAATGCGATAAAGTTCTTTATCAGAAACATTCTTCTAGTTTATGTTAAGTTAGTATGCAATAATCATTTTCGGTGGTTCGCTATAGTATGCCATAATATGTAACCCTATTAGTAGGCCACTCATGTATGCCACAATATATAACTCTTTGGTGGGCTACTTATGCCACAGTATGTAATTCTTTGGTAGACTTTTTACATATGCCCTAATATGTAACTCTTTGGTAGGCTACTTACATATGCCATAATATGTAATTCATTTTAAGGCAATTTACGTTTGGCACAATATGTAATCCAATGGTTGGCCACTTAAGTATGTCACAATATGTTACTCTTTGGTAGGCTACGTACATATGCTACAATATATAATTCATCGGTAGGCCACTTACGTATGCCACTTACATATTCCACAATATGTAACTCATAGGTTTTCCACTTACAAAAGCCACAATATGTAATTCATTAGAAGGCCACTTATGTATGCCACAATATGTAATTCATCGGTAGAAAGCTTACTTGTATACTTATTTACTTCAGCAATATATATAACATTACAATATATTTGAATATAAGGCTTACATTGTATATAAATCTTAACTTTATATACAATTCAATTTAATTCTACATAAAGCTTAAAATTACCCCATAATAAGTTTCTCATAGTTCGGCAGTGAAATTTCGTCCAATACCGAAATTCAAATTTATAGCTCACTGACTAACATTTTCCGATGCCTTTACCAGTATCACATCTTCTCCTAAACGCTGTAGCGAATATCACTATCTTCCCCCATTCAGAATCATTGATCCCGATCCTGCCGATAGATACAGCATGAATCCCCAGATCAATTCAGAGTGGCTTCGGGGCCCTGCACCGGTATCAAACCTCATCCCTTAAACTGCTGTGCTGGATGGTAATATTGATGAGGATTCGGGTCAATTCGGATAATATCAGTTCAACTGCAGCTCTATGGTATTGCGTTGTCGATATTTATAACCCCACCTAAGTTGAATATGGTGTTTGGATTATATTAACAAAGACCCAAGGACGATGATTGAATTTCCAGAGCTGCACGGAGGATTAGTAATCAAGTTGAACACGAAGCCTGATTATTTGGTGCCAGGGTCAGAAATTTGCCAGATGGATTGAGGTTGGGGCGTGTTTCGTAAAATTGGTTCTCATATAATAGTTGGTGAATTGTGATGAATTCTAATTTTGGGATGAAAATGTTTATCATATTATGATTATTAAATGTTCCATAAATGAACTATTTCTGATTGTATTATATTCGTGTTTATTAATACTTTATATTTTATGACTGTGAACTTGAAATTAACAGATGATGAATAAGGAGAAATCCTTTTATTTCAGAAAACTTTTAAAGAGTAACTGAAAATGCATATGTGTGTTCAATGGGGAGAAAATATGTAAGACTCCTATCTTGCTGATTGTCAACAAAAGAGGCTGCGTGAATTTCGTTAAAATAGCCATTGAGTGTCCTAATTCAGAAAGTAGTGACTGCAATAATCATCGCAATAGATTTTAATCTATTTAAATTCCTTACTATTTTTTTTTTTCTTGAACATCGGTAGATTTAGAGACATATACCACAACATGTAACTTCTCGGCAGATCATTTACGTATGCCACAATATGTAACCCATTGGTAGCCACTTAAGTATGCTGTGATATGTAACTTATATGTAAGCCACTTACATCACAATATGTGATATACTGGAGGCCACTTACGTATGGCACAATATATAAGTCTTCGTAAGTTACTTTGCATATGACGCAATAAACATATGCCGCAAATAAACTTATCGGTAGGCCACAAAAAATACGTATGCTGCAATAGGTAAATCTTCAGTAGGTTACTTACATATGCGCAACATGTAACTGATAGTAGGACATTTACATATACCACAATATGTAAGCTCAGCGGGATAGTAGGACATTTACATATACCACAATATGTAACTGATCGATAAGCCAAGTACGTATGCCACAAATAACCCATTCATGGGGATGACAGAATTATATTGCATTATGGGAAGACTTTCGGGGTAATGCCTCGCAGATGCGTGTCCTGTGAGATTAAACCTAAAAAATTGTCACTAGGCAGCCAACATATAATTGTGAGGCATTTTATGTCGAAACTGCTATCGAGTCCCGTTGTTTCCGATAGCAGTAACTGCAACAGATGCCATCATAGGATTTGAACTTGAGGCTCTCTACATGCTAACTATGACTTTATTACTTCATAACATGTCGGCCTCATTTTAAATCCAAATTTAAATAGTTAAAATGCTATAGACAATTAAAGGACAAGTCAATTGAATTTTTTGTATGCCTCATAATGTTTTTAATGGCTGTCGCATTTTAATGATTATATTAGATTATCACGGAAAATATAAAAAACATCACTTATATTAAAAAAAATCTATAACAATATTCATATTTTATCTAAAGATTCCTTATTTCTTTAAAAATTATAAACAGTTATAATCTCTAGAATTAATTAAATAATTGAATGTCAATAAATTTAACTGAATCTAATGAGGAAAAATATAAAAAAAATATTAAAATTTGTTAAATATCCAAAATAGCTAATTACATACATGTATTTTTACATAAGAAAGCAAGCAAATTAGTTTTTATTTAAATTAATTAAGAAATAAATTACAAAAACAGCAAAATGCTCGTATTTCTCATACATTTAAATTCTAATTCCACACTTTATAAGGTTTTTTTTTTTTGCCCTCGTAAAAATAATTTTATAATCATTACAGTAATTTGCTGTACAAACGAAGATTATTTATTTCTGTTCATTAAATAAATTTTACTTAGATTAGAAAACTCAAGAATATTATCCGCCTTCAAATTTTAATTAGCTTCAACTTTGATCTTTGCTTGTTTCCTTATCAAGCATATTCGGAAAAGAAGGAAGCATCTTTTGAAATCATTTTTCGATACTAATTAGCGGTACTTGTCATTAATTTTAATTAATAATTTTGTTTTATTAAATGACCAGATGTTTTCCTGTTGAATTTATACGCGTATTCATTTAAATATATATCTAAACACGTTTTGAAATTTAAACTCATAATGTTTTTACGATATAAGAGAAAATATAATTAATCTCAGAATCTAAGAAAAGTCTAGTCTGAATCTAATCTGAAAATCTAAGAATTATCATCAGATAAGAAATAACAATTTATTAAGAAACTAGAATTTGATATCAGAAACAAATAAGAATTACAGAAGAAAACGGATGTATTAAATATATAAAAAAAAAAACTATAAGCAAACCGTAGAAATTGAGGTTTTATTTGATCTTCCAATTCCAGAATATATTTATAAAAATAAGTTTTATATGTTTATAATTTTTTTCTTTCCCCTATTATAAGGGCTGCCTGGTGGCCAATTGGTTAGTGCCCTGCTATTGGTACCACAGACTTCAGGTTCAAATCCTGGCGGAGGCATGGATGTTTGTTATTGTTTTGGAATCCATGTTAAACTATAGGTCCCGGTCTAGTTAGCCTAAAGTGTGGACAAAAAGTGTCGTAGAGCGAAAATCCAAACCAAACCAAAACTTCCTCTGCTCATTTGTTATATAAAATAAGGAATCGACTTGTATACGAACTTCTTAAATGAATGGCAGAATTCCCAGGGGCCTGATGGGCGAGTGGGCTGGCGCTCGGCACCACAAGTTTCGGTTCGAGTCCCGGCTGTGCCATGGATGTGTGTAGTGATCCAAAATACATTTTTAACCGTATGTCCCAGTCTAACAGGATCGTAGACCGTTACGGGGGTAATGTTACTCCACGTCCGTAGCTTATCTTTAAGCTACACGCACCTCCCGGGTAGTGCTAATTGAATATTGTTGGTGCAGCGGTGTGCCTTAAGCCATCAAAGGCAACTGTCTCAGCGCTGCATTAGTAAAAAAAAAAAATGGCAGAATTCCCCTACGATGGTTTTGATAAGTTAAACGTCTATAAGGTATGTTCTTGCTTATTTTCTACTTAGTAAAAAGAAATTTAGCAAAATACAAATGCATAATTTACTAGTAAAGTTATAAAAGTTAAAATATATATCAAAAACCTATATAATGCAATACAATATACCGTAAAAGCGGCCTGATGGCCAATCGGCTAGCGCTGTGACTTTTGGTGCTTCAGGTTTGACTCCTGGCGATGGCATTCATGTTTGTCAGTTGTTCAAAATCCTCGTTAAACTGTAGGTCCTCGCTTAATTAGCATAAAGTGTGCACAACTTGACTATATAGCGACAAACAAAACCAAACTATATACCGGCAAAATTATATACCAGCAAAGTTTTATAATACAAAACTATATATATAAACTTTTAATTTAATGATTGGAACGTTCAATCATGGAATTGAAGCAAGAATTACAGGTATCCTCTTATACATGTTTAATTTTTCTACCAAGAAGGGAATATACAAAGTCTAACACAGTATATTATCCACAAGAATACAAATTGGTAGCTCAAGTAATTCTGCAGCACAGATAACCATTTTCTGGACGGTGGCATTTCCATGTCATTACTCTCTGTCTCTGTGCAATATGCACTTAGCCCCCATAAATAAAAAAAAAGCAAAGCCCGTCGACTGCCGGTGACACCCTGAAAGGTGCATGCATCAAACCGAGCTCCATTGTCCCTCAGTGTATCTGCCCCGAGTTTACCAATTGTTTCGCCAGACCTTCAATGGGAGGGGATTTACTCTTTTTTCCGCTCTAATCTGAGTTTCAGCTCCTCTGGCCTTTTAATAAAATCGAAAGTTTTGACAGTCTTTTGAAACATGCCATCTCCTCGGCTGCTCATTTTGTTATGAAATGCAGAATCGCCCCGTGTACTGTATGAACTTCTTCTCTGGTGAATGGTGAAATCTCCCGGCGACGGTTTGCGATAAGTTAAACGTCGATAAGGACTGTTTCTTGCTTGTTTGTTAAGTGAAATTGGGAGCACAGGAGTTTTCCTTGTTAAATGCTATCTTATTTCGGGGGTATTTTTAATAAAAAGTAACAGAAGAGAAGACTTGAGTTGAATCCGTGTTGGTTTTATTCTTGGTGTAGTTCTTTTATTTAGTAAGTCTTGTTTTTGCAATTGTTATCATTTCAATGTAGAATGAGATTTGGTTTTACAAAAAGTTAATCAAAGACTTAAAAATATGAGATTTTTTTTTTTAAATTAAGGATGTATGGAACTGGACTGTTTAGATGCTGACTTTTTTTTTTTTGAGTAATCTTGACTATAAAAGTTTAACATCATTTCATTTATTTATTTTTAAATGAAATATGTAATGGTATTAATTATGGTATGTAATGGTAACTTTACCATTATCATGATAATGGCGTACTACTTTACCATGTAATGATAACATTACTATGGTAACATTGCCATTACCATGTAATGATAACTTTACCATGGTAACCTTACTATTACGAATCGTAATGAATTTACAATTTTCTGAATGTAAATGAATTGTAATGAATTAAACTTATTCTAAAATATTTTCCATAATGCTTTTTTGGAATTGTTTTCCAAATATTCAGGGGGCACGAGTATTTGTTTTTCTTTTTTAATTTCAATATGTCGTTCATGAGAAAGTTAAGATACAACTAAACTTATTAATAACTTACAAATAGGACTAATGAAATTTCATCCCAGAATAAAAAATAATTATCTGCATGCAAAATTGTAAAATATCTTACAAATTGTACAATTGTAAAATATCTTACAAATTGAACAATTGTAAAATTCCTACTCATTTGTATCCACGTTTCAAATGATGCAACTGATTCAAAATCATATATACATGTTAATACTGAAATTACCAGGACTTGTTGACTGTAGTTGAAACATACTATAAATACACCATGATGAAAATGGGGTACAGCTGACAGCTACGTCACATACTTGACCTGGATCCAGAATCCCTTTTAACGTCAACTGCTTTTAAAACGGTGGAGGGGGTGGAGGGATGGAAGGAAGAGCTGCCACTCACCAAAGACAGGTACCTGGCGACTAATGGACGAGGGTCCAGTCTTCCGTTAAATTAATCGGGATCCGCGACACCCTGACCGTCAGGGAGGGGGTGGACAATGGACATTTAACCCATTTAACCCGCGAGCGACTCCTCCGAATTATGAATCTTTCGCCAGAGACTCGTTAGGGTGAAAGGTTTCCCTAATTACCGGAGCGTCTTCATCGACGTGATTCTGCATCCCATTCCGGTGTCATCGACGGTGCCCATTATAAAAGGACAAACAATTAGAGGGGGCCGTGTTCCTTTCTTTAAAAGCCGGAACGTCAGTGGGGAATATTAGTGCTAATTGGATGGCCGCGTCCACCGATTAAGGCAGAGCTCTGACTTGCTCAAGGGCTAAGTCGGAAATTTGCCAGTGATGGGGCTCTAATGGCGATCGTTGTCGAGCAAGATTGTCATCTAATTTTGATGTCGTCAAAGAATATTTGCTTTCCAATGGCATGTGATTGAGATATTCTCGGTTGTTTAATAATTTTATATGGTATTCTTGGCATCTTTAATACACTTTGCAAGCAATTGGACAAACGAGTTCACTCTTGAAAGGAGATAAAATTTAGAGCTAATATCTATATCATATCTAACTTTGATCGAGGATTATAAGAACATGATTTTAAATTGTAGTCATAGAGTGGATTGTTTTAATTGTAGTCATGCTTAGTTGTTAACAAGATTTAACTCAAGAGTTAATTTCGCCCAAGGGTTAAGTTGAAATTTTTAGTGTTGAAATTGTAATGGTGATCGATGTTGAGCAAGATTGACATAATTAATTTTGATGTCGTCAAAGAATATTTGTTTTCAATGGCATGTGATTGAGAGATTCAGAGTTGTTTAATAATTTCATACGATATTCTTCGCAGCTTTAATACACTTTGCAGAGCAATTGGATCACCAAGTTCACTCTAGAAAAAGAGAGCAATTTAGAAGTAATGCATCAGTAAGTCCCATATATGACTACATAAGTCAGATCTGACTATGATCGGGATTATACAAACAGCGTTTTGTTGTAGCCATATTTGTTTCGTGGTTAACAAGGGTTAACACAAGAGTTAATTTCGTGCAAGGAATAAGTCGAAAATTTTAGCTTTTGAGTTTGTAACGGTGATCGATGTTGAGTGAGATTGCCACATCTAATATCGATGTTGAGTAAGATTGCCATATCTAATAACGATGTTAAGCAAGATTGACATATCTAATATCAACGTGATCAAAGAATATTTGTTTTCCAATTTCATGTGATTGAGAGATTCAAAGCACATATAAGATAGGAGTTGTTTAATAAAGTATTCAACACAGCTATAGTAAATCTTGCCAGCATTTGGATAACCAAATTCGCTCATGAAGAGATGCTAATTTAGAAGTAATACATGTGGAATTTTTCCTACTGATGATTTGAACTAGATCTACTTAATTTCAAGAACTAATTCGGAATTGCTAGTGATGGGGTTGTAGTGATGTTCATTGTCTAGCAAGATTGTCATGTCTATTATTGACGTGATCAAAGAATATTGGCTTTGCAATTCTATGTTATTCAGAGATTCAAGTATTCAACACAGTTGTAATAAATCTTGTAAACATTAGATAGCTGAATTCACTGATAGAGATAACAATTTACAATTAATATCAAAATATCTAATGAAATGTTTGTATATTAATGGATTGTGTCAGATCTAATTCTAATCGCGGTTATAAGATCAGGATTTTAATGTGATCATAGAATATTTGCTTCGTTGCTTCCTAAGGTTAAAGCGAAAGCTAACTTGATCCAGGAGCTAATTTTGAATTTTTTTGAAATGGCGATGTAAAGGTGATCGGGAAAGATATCATTCTAATTTTGATGTAATCAAGTTTGCTTTGCAAAATTCCATAATATGGAAAGATATAGATATGATAAGCTCATATAAGATATGAGGCATTTTATATTTTAAAAGCAGTTCATTTAGGTCTTCGGAACTAGAGCTCAAGATTGCTAGTGTTAATGATATGTTAGGTTAGTATTGGTCAAGATTACCAGTTCTAATTTTGTGTAATTAAATAATATAAATTCAATAATTTGATGTAATAATTAGTTAATTTTATATACTCAAGTGTTTTGTGTATGACGAAATGTCACTTAAACCTAAAATTTCGGAGATTCTTAATTAATACTCTTAATCGAAATTCATTCTGTCTTTTACCGAATTCAATTTTTTATAAATATTGTGATATTTCTAAATCGCATGGAGTTTTAAATGCATCTAAGATTCCATGATAGAAAAATTCAGCTAACGTTTCAGTGTAATTGAAGGAAAAGAAGAAATGAAAACAACTATAGTTTTCGTTTTCTTTTATTTCATTCAATTATACTGAAGCTTTAGCTGGTTTTTCTACAATGGAATCTTAGACGCATTTAAAACACTATGCAATTTACAATAAAAAAAAACAACAAATGCAAATAAAAAAGTATCAAACATTTAAATATAGGTTAATTAAAAACAACCTTAATTTTAAAAAAAAAACTTTACTTTTATTCTTTAGAAACATGATGAATTATGTTATTAATATTAAAATAGAACGATTAAATAGCACTAATCTAATGTATTTTATTGTATTAGACCGAACAGAAATTTAATTTAATATTGCAACAATATTAATAATTAATAATTGCATACATTGCAACATTAATAATTGCACATAATTAAAATACCTTTTATTTTTGTAGCAACGCAATCATTCATACATCTGTTAACTTTTTGCCAAACTTTATATCTATCATGTTAAAGTAAACTTTTCTTGCGAAACAAGTACATAGTAGTTAATCTCGCATTATTAAGGTGAAACATGCCTGGAGATTAGGTTGGAAGATGTCATGGATATTGCTGCCGCAGCCAATTATTTGCTGCGTTTGGTGTGCTTATCATTAGCGCAGAAGGGGTCCAGGATGCATTTATGGTGTCGCAATTCAGGATTAATCGGGAAGAAGTAATGCCTGTTTACGATTGCGCGAGACGTATAGCTGCTCCGGCTCGTTTTTCACTTGCGTCGTGTCGCGACTTCCCGCATTACCAGACTTAACCGGGGTCTGTCTGGCTAACCTTCGAAGAAACGAATGGTAACGCAATTGCATGTTCCAGGTGATTGTTCGATTCCAGTAAGGATGAATATCTGTGAATTTTTACAACTTTTGTTTAGATATTTTTACTGGTTTACTTTTTTACTAGTTTACAGTTTTTTGTTTAACTTTTTTTATTTTCTTCAGTGTTTTAATTTTTTATTGATTTATAATCTTTTTTTTCTTTTACTTTTACTGATTTTTTACCAGTTTTTAATTTTCTACTGGCTTTTTAATGCTTTTATTTATTTATTGGTGTTTTGGTAGCCTTTTACTTGTTTAACAATTTATTGTTGATTTTACGGACCGTTTTCTTACTGTTTCTAAATTTCGAATTGGATTCAAATTATTATTTTACTGTTTTAAATTTCCATTAAAAGTTCTTCAAACACAATTTTTGGGAGTAGGAATTTTTTGCGCCATTGGCAATTTTGTTTATCAATGACGGACACTTTGAAATTCTGGAAAAGGTTGTTTTTATTTTTATTAAAGATATAGTAGATCTAGTCAGTATAAGAAAAAATAGAATGTACGGGTCAAGCCCAGAACAGTTGTCACTGTGCACAATTGTCATTGAGTTAACTCACATTTCAAACCAGTGATTATAGAATTCACAGGGAATTTCAAAGACATCGTGATTTGTATGTTAGCCAGTGTTTTGCTACAAGATCATAAAATACACGAATGTCGAAAATCAGATACAAGCAGTCCACCCTCATTCTTTATCATAACGTTAAGAGATCATAAGGTTGTCATAAAAAATGATTTTAAAACCATCATTTTTTATGACAGAGTATATGAGTAATGAATGTTGATTGTATATCTCATTTCCAAATGGTAGGCACTTTGCCCTAATAGACAGATGAATAAGAAATTTGGCATCATATAGAACACACCTCAGAAGACCTACAATTCTCCATCTTTGTGCCACTGTAATTTTTAACAAATCCTTCAAAAGTGTCATCTAAGAGGTCCACATCTTCCTTTTTCAAAATCTAAGAAAGGCCATTGCATCCTTCCAAATTATTATGGTCGCCCACAGCATAAACACTCAAATGTCGACATCCGTTTAACCGAATTTCGAACCAAAAAGTAGGGGCCACTCTAGCTTGATATATATCGTGTTTAATTGCTGAATTTATTATATTTTTTTCAATAAACATAATACCCGCAGTAAATGTTCTATATTTAAGAAATAAGAATGCATCTACATAAACTGTCTGAAGTTGGAGTCATTTACCCATTTTCTTATCCAAAAGAAAAGATATTGTCTATGCTACATAATCAATCAATGAAGCACAAATAACTATAAATTAAATGCTGATAAAATTAAAATACTTGTTTTTTTAAATTTCAATGATTAACTTTCTTTAAATTATTTATACTACTGTCTATGCACATAAGTTTAATTCAAAAATTGTCGTAAATTGTTAAATTATAATAAATATACTTCCACCCAACTAAAGTGGTCGTATTAAACTATGTTATAATTATATAATTGTAGATTAATTCTAAACTATTTAATGCCCTTTCAAATTACTTTAACTACAAAGCTATTTTATTGATCCCAGTTATAATTATAATTCTACATGCATCTACTGATATATTATAGTACGCAGAATCACGTTAATCCGTATAATCATGTTTATATAATATTTAACAGATAAATTAATGCAAATTTTCTACATTTAACTTAAGTTTATGATTATTTATTATCATATGCCATGTATATCACTTATTTCCTGTAATTTCTAATATGATATATTTTCTAAAAAATACTATTTTTAATGTAATATAAAAGTAATTTGATGAAGATATATCCCCATGATGGAACACCCACGCCATTTTCATTCCTCATAATTGAAGGATTACGAACTATTAGCTCACAATATGAAGGATTACCGAGAATTTTTACATCCGAGCAATTCTCTCATAAAACTCCTCGTCTTATCCAGTCATTATTCTTTTGTCTTTCACTGTAACCGTAAATTAATATTAAGCGTTTTATCAACCGAACGATGTTTAAATTCAATTATCATCCTGTGCAAACAGAATCTCATAATCTCGAGACTAAAACAAGGGAAGTACCTCCTTACAAAGGAAATTTTCCACCACCACCCCACTATTATCTCATCGACTCCCCCCCTATTATCTCATCGACTCCCCCCCTTCCTCCCACGCTTAATCAAAATCACTCGTAGACGGAAGAGTCGAGTACCTTGAAGGAAGGAGAGCAGCAAGTGTCAATATTGACTCGAGTATCAAAAGTACGAGAAGACATCGACATTTGCTTATCATGTTTCCTGTTTCGGTGCATGTCTGAAGAAGGTCTCTCCAAGTTATACAGAAGCATTCAAATCAGCATCAGCACGTTATCAATTTTTTTAATTTATCTTTAGAGCAATTTAAAATGTTCCTTAACACTTTAATGAACATGAGATTTATATAGCCCCATATAAAATGGTGCGACAACAAGTACAGAATAATTAACAGATAACTATTCGTTAGGTCTTGAGACAACTTAAATTTTCACTGCAATTGAGCATATATATTTCGCCATATAAAATCTTAATGTGTAAACCCTATTCTTTACTTTTCTTTCCCTTGTATTTAAACATACTCTCCTCTCTGTCTCTTTCTCTTTCATTCTGTCTCTTTTTCTCTCTCTGTTTTTATACTCATATTTATTCCCTTTTTCATAATAATTCTCATAGTAATTCTTTTACAGATACTCTGTTTTAAAATGTTCTTTTCTCTTGTTTCTTCATAATCATACACTTTAACATACTATTTTTCATCATATTCTGTGACTTCCTTCTTTTGTTTCAACATACTCTCTTCTCCATTTCTCTCTTTCATTTTCATACACTTTAACATACTATTTTTTATCATATTTTGTGACTTCCTTCTTTTATTTCAACATACTCTCTTCTCTTTCTTCCTCTCTCTGTCTCTCTTTTATTCTCAGATACTTTAACATACTACATTTCATCATAAACTGTACATGTTCTTTTGTTTCTGCATTTCTCTATTTCATACTTATATACTTTAACACACTCTTTTTCATCTAATCTGTGACTTCGTTCTTTTGTCTCAACATAATGTATTTTCATTCTTTCTCACTTTCGTTCTCATACATTTTAACATACTGTGTTTCATCATATTCTATAACTGCATTCTCCACTTTTAACATACTGTCTTCTCTCCATTGCACCAAACTTTGTTTCAGTATAATCTTTAACTATCTCCTTTTTTACATTTTTTTTTTTTTTTTTTTTCATTTCAAAATCGTTTCAAATATCAAAATGTTTTTAAATACTTTAAATGTGTCAACTTACTTTTACTTACTAACGTTTGTTTCTCTAAAATTCTTCATCGTTGTTTAAACGATGTTACGAAATTTACAAACAATATCTCACTATTTTGAACCATATGTCTAAGGTCACAACTGCCACTTAACTAACTAAAAATTGGTAATAAATGTATTATAGGAAATGATAAGTTTCTAATTTTTTTTTTCTTTTTGAAAAGTTCAGTTTAAAAAAAAGGATTACAGAATTCTTTGTTTAAAACACAAGATTCATAATTAATGTGCTTTGGAAAATTTTCTATTTCAAATAGAAAAGTCTTGCATACAATATATTTCCGAAACATTTAAAATCCTGAATTATTAAAGTACATTACATTTTATTTTCATACGCAATACTTTTTTGCGTAATACTTGTAATTTCTTCATTATTGCTAAAATAGCAAAAAGTTAGTTGAAATTTACAAAAAAAAAGGTATTTGTTACATACATTTTAATAAACATTTGAATAAAATTTAATAATGTAGAAGGATATATCCTATTGTATAATGTGCATGTTAATTTCCATTATGCGATACAATTAACTGTAAGTGTTAAACGTCTATAAACTTTAAATCACTTCGAAACATTCACTGAAATAAGGATAATAAATTAGAGAATAACCTATTACATGATGCAATATTTTATGATTGGAGATACAGTATCGAATAGAGTATCTTATTACAGTAATTATCGTGTTGTAATAGGAGTATCTGCGTGGGCTTTTATGCTGTGTAAATCAATTGCTTATAACCTTTCCAAGCAACCTTCTCAATTATCTGGCAGAACAACACTATTTTGAGATTTTAATAAGCGGCATCTTTAGTTACTAAACTTCTAAAAATGTTATATGTCATAATGGTTGATTTTTGAGAAATAAGTTTAACGGTTTAGACGAATATTAATTACTAAAATGAAAATAATATCGAAAATAATTAAAAGACTGCTTGCATCAGTCTTTACTTGATATTAACATAACCTTTAAAGAAAATAAGGTCCACAGTTTTAATCATTTCTGCATACTTTACTTTAAAAACGAATAACTTTAGTTGTCAAATACTTCATTATTTAATGAATAGCATTGACTATTTATAGTCGCCAACGACTTCAAGTTTCAACAAAGTTTGCATACAAATAATCAATTAATCAATAGCATTGCACACAAACAAGTATTAATCAATAGATAACTTTTTCGTAAAACTCAGAAAATTATCTTTTCTTGAAAACAATTGTTATCTTTCAGAAAATTATAACACCAATTAAATAATCAAAAACTGAGAATATATATATTTTTTTAATTTTGCTGGAACAATAAATTATTTTCTTACAATGTTAAAGAAAAAGAATGCATATTTTACTAAATGCACATTCAAATTATAGCTCATGTAATTGGTTTCATGTGTTGGATTGGAAAGAAAGTACGTTCATTTTTTATCGTGTATTTAAATGGTAAAAACTGAAATTTAAAAATCGTTTTGAAAACCACTGAAGTTACATTTTTTGCCAATTAAATAAATTTTGTAAATATTCAGAGTACCGTAGATTACATAGCCCTATTATTAATTCTTATCCGATAAAAACAATTCGTTGAAACAATTAATTCCTGACACTACAGTCTATAGCAGGGGTCTCCAAACTACGGCCCGCGGGTCAAATCCGGCCCACCAGTGTCATTAATCCGGCCCACGACGGCGAATAGGTTATTGTTCCTGTAATAAGTTGGATAAAAAAGAAACAGAATGATAATAACTCGGTTTTATTGACTTGCTAGGTAAAGCTTAATGACAAGCATAATATGCAGAAAATTTAACTTAAGCATAACAACTAACAAATATTGAAATGAATCCCACTAACATTATAAACTAGTGAACATTCCGCGGTTATCCTCGGTAGTTACGTTGGGGTAAAGAGTATCGCATATGTATGTATATCGACGTTTGTAATGTATATATCCTGAATCAAATATATGATTTTTATCCTGAAAATCCCTCAGGAACGGAAAAGCTAAATTAACGCGCATGAAACCGCGGGTTTTCCATTTGCAAAAAAAAATACTAATGAGATTTATATAATTGTGATTTTTCACTGACAGTAGTTTGTAGGTAGCAAGCGTATACTCGCTCAGAGAGCGTACTAGTCTGGAAATTATAGATAATGGCAGAAAAATTAAAACGGTTTTTTGGCCCTTGGTACTTACTGGAGTAAACAGTATGGCCCTAAGGCTGGAAAGTTCGGAGACCCCTGATCTATAGTATGGTTGGACCATAGCCATCAGCATACTGGCAGATACCGAAACAGGAGGTGTTTTCTTTATTACGGGGTAGGGTTGTTAGCTGGATACCCTATCGTCATATTAAACCGGGATATACGGTTTTAAAGTGAAATCCGAATCACTACAAGGATCCATGGCATCGAACACCATGGTGCTAGTCCCTCGGTCATCAAACCAATTGCAAATATAAATTAGAAACTTTGATAGCTTTTTCACAATCATAATAATCTTTTAAATAGATTTAACAGAATAATTTTCTTTTAAAGTATGAATTAGTTTATCTATATTGTTTTTAGCTAACACTTTTATGTTACACAATACAAACCACACTAGAAAATTATTTTTTACTTTGCATACGAAATAATGAACACATGAAGAAAACAAAATTGCTTAAAGTTAATTTCGGAAAGGATCATGCAATTAATTCTATTATATTCTTGGATATTTACGATTATATATTAAATTACACATGCTAAACTTTGAACTTTAATTCCTTTAGCGCAGCTCTGAAATATTTCAAGCCAGCAAAAGCCTTCATATTTTTTTTAAATACTGAACAATATTATCATCAATAGAAAATGATAAATGTACAAAAATTTATTTTAATATTATATAATTTATTTATTAATTAATTTCCGAAATGTGTTTCTATAAGTGTTTTGAACAAAAAAGAAATAATAAAATTGAATCTGTAGCCTACAAATATGTTCTTCCTGTTAGGGATTATATTTCTTTGAATATAAAACTTTCCATTAATAGTTATTTTCTTCTATTTTCATATTTTCCTCGTTATGCACATTAATGTTTGTAAATTCCGTTTTCCCTTTGCTTTTTTAACATTTTTTTTTTATCGTGTAACATTCTTATGGTGCTCAAAGTGATTTATTGGTGCTTTAATTAAAAAAACATTCCAAGGTAACATTAATTGTTTTCAGGCTTAACAGACCAAAACTAATTGTGTATTTCTAAGAAAAATAGAAATACATTATTTAATCACTGTTTAACTAAATGATAAATTTCTAAGAATAAAATAAACAACGTTAACAGATTCGTAGAATTCTGAGATTGATGTTTAAGCCAAGCAAATAATTCGCATTTGATAAAAGCTGTCAACCAAACAAACAACAGATTTTAGTTGCTTAAAACTCTTTTTTAATAATTGGTTTCTCAGGAAATAACGTTTAGATATTTTCATGCTTTTTATTTAAATGTATTTTTAACTGATACGTAGAATTCTAAAATTGATATTTTAACTAAGCAAATAATTGGCGTTTAATGAAAGCTGTCAACCAAACAAACAGATTTTAAAGGCTTAAAAACTCTTTTTAATAATGAGTTTCTCGAAAAATAACAATGTTTAGATATTTCCATGGTTTTTTAAATGTATTTTTAACTGATTCGTATAATTCTGAGATTAATGTTTGAACCAATCAAATATTTCGCATTTAACAAAAGCCGTCAACCAAATAAACAACAGATTTTATATGCCAAAAAACTTTTTAATAAAGGGTTTCTAGGGAAATAACAATGTTACGATATTTTTAAATGTATTTTTAACTGATTCGTAGAATTCTGAAATTGATGTTTAAACCAAACAAATAATTCGCATTTAATGAAAGCCGTCAACACCAAACAAACAACAGATTTTAAATGCTTAAAAACTCTTTTTAATTATTGTTATCTCGAAAAATAACATTTCGATATTTTCATGCTTTTTTTTTTTTCTGAGATTGATGTTTTAACCAAGCAAATAATTCACATTTAATAAAAGACGTCAACCAAACAAACAGCAGATTAAAAATGCTTAAAAACTCTTTTTAATAATGGGTAGAATTCGTAGAATTCTGAGATTGATGTTTTAACCAAACAAATAATTCCCATTCAATAAAAGTCGTCAACGAAACAAACAACAGATTCAAAATGCTTAAAAACTCTTTTTAATAATGGGCTTCTCAGGAAATAACAATGTTTCGATCTGTCCAAACTTATTTTAAATGCCTTTTCATTTCAATGAGAAATTCTACAAGTACTTTTACATTGTAACATCATGTTACAGATTGCAATTCCTTGTCCAAGCATTCCACTATAACGTCAATTACCTGTTTGCTTGGCAGGTCGAAAATCCAGCAACAGGAATGTGCTGCCACCAAAACATCAATCTGTCACTGGAGGGGGATGGAGCTCCAGGGGGATAGGAAACTTTGATTCATGCTAATGCCACCGGACCCTCTGGAAAACTTCGCTGCATCCGCAATTCCACCTCCATTTTGATCGATAATTAAAGCACGCGCTAAGCCTTCCTGAAAAGGATTGACGAAGTGAAGTGTAATGAGCCACAAGATGATACGTAACGGAGTCAATGCCGAACCATCGATTTGAGATTCAGGGATTTGTGTAGCAACGGTTCATCTCCGTTGGGCATAATTCGAGTTGAAGTGAACGGATAAAAAAAAATGAGCGAATCGATGGAATTAGCATTTCTTGCATCTTGAAGCCCAAGTTTTGTGTTTGTTGGATGGTTTAATTAATTAGTATTGTTTATTCCTTGGAATTAAGGATTTATAAAAAAAAAATTGCAGGATTTTTTGTTTTAGCCTTTATAGCTAAGATTGAAAATCCTAGAAATAGCAGCTTAGATATAGCAGAAGTAGCCAAAATTCCTTAATCGCAGAAATAGATAGAAAACAGGCTTTATATATTGCATGTTAAGCAAACATAGTAAATTTACATGGTTTATTTCAGAAAACTGTAATATAAGTAAAAAATATTGGGAAATTTGGCAAACTTCAGGGAATCTTGTCATACGAAAAATAAATACATTTACCAATGCTGAATATAAGTAAAGAAATAACTTTGGAACTTTAGCTTACTTATGGGTATCTTATTATACGAAGAATAAGTAAATTTACCAACTCCGAATATAAGTAAAGAAATAACATGGGAACCTTAGCACACTTCTGGGTATCTTATCATACGAGATTAAGTAACGTTAACTACGAGGAATATAACATAGGAACCTTTGCAAACTTCTGGGAATCTTATCATACTAAGAATAAGTAAATTTATCAAAGCCCAATCCTTAAATTTCATTTCTTCCATTTTCAACTTGCAGCATCCAGTTTTTGATAAGGTGCTTTTTAAAATCATTCTCAATTATAACCAGAAACTCTTCGCATAACCAATACTGATATATAGAAAGTATATAAATATACACTCCGATTGGTAGTAAAAGTTCAATTATAATTTAATTTCCCCCATTTTCATTTTCAGTCAAGACAAATAAATTTTCGGAAAAAAATATTGTATTCATTTAAGAGAACGAAAACTTTTCGATAATTCTTCGACACAGACTCTGACCATAATGAAAACGGTGACATTATAATTGCTGACTTGACTTAGTACTTTGGTACTTTATCTCCATTTATCCTAATATGGTTTAAAGTACTACAGATAACAAAATTTAGCCAAAGAGGAAATGCAACCTTTATAAAGTACATACTCTAAAACTCTAAATTCTTGAATGCATTGCCTATAACGGCTTACAAATTCCATTTTAAAACAAAAGTGTCGGGGCTCATACTTTTTAACAACCAAAAGAATATAAATAAGAAGAGAAAATTTGAAAAAAAAAAGAAATGGATAAAACTTCAGATCAAATAGATCATTATATTTTAACAGTTAAACAATAATTATAATATATGAAGTACTGAACTTGAAATAAAAAGTGAAAAAGAAAATGTGCATTACCCCGTAGCTTACAGGTTTACGAGATCTTTCATAGAAATTGAAGTACCGTTGTTGTTTTACAATAAGAATCCTCTGACATATCAGATATCTAAGAGTAAGACAGAACTTTATATCCAAAAGCGCTTTGTTGTTTATGTCTTGCTTCGACATATTTTATGCATTGAAACAAAATGTGTTCAACTGTTTCCGGAGTTTTGCAGATCGAGCATAATATAGACGAAGTCAGGCCAAATCTATAGACTTTAGAATTGTTAGGATATGCCTTTGTGCGAAACCTGAATACAAGAATGTCTTCTATTCGATGATTAGGAAAAGGTCTGTGGGAAAGTTTAATACTATTCAAATGAATGAATTCTTCAGCATATTTTGCCACCCATCTACTGTTCTGTTGCTTCTTAGAGACATTGTTGCTAAAGGAACGTAATTTAGAACAACTCTTCGAACTTAATATTTAAAATCTTTTACAAAATGTATTACGCAACCTAAGCACATTCTGTCTAAATACATGATTCTCCCTCGTCCACTGCCATTGATTTCTCTATCAAGTGAAAATGGAAACATTTATAAACAAAAAAATTGTGTTCTTAGACAATTCCATTCATCCAGATCCTTCACCTTATATGTTTACACTACGTTAGTAAAGGCAATAAAAGAATCTACAGGAAAAATTTATTACGCAATTGATAAAGCCTCTACCTTCATTTTTAAACTACATTGTCTCAATTTGCTAGACAAAGAACACAATCACGCTTCTTAATAGAAATGTATAAAATTACTATTATACATATAGGGCCTGATGGCCGAGTGGTTAGCGCTCTGATTCCCGGCTACCGCAGGTTTTTTGGGTTCAAATCCCGGTGGTGCCATGAATGTTTGTATCGATCTAAAATCCACTTTAAGTCGTAGGTTCCGGTCTAACAAGGATCGTAGACCTGTATTAGGATAGTGTTACACGCGTCCGTAGCATATCTTTAAGCTACACGTGCCCCCTGGGTAGCGCTAAACGCCTAAAGTTGTGCAGGCCTTGTTTATGGCATATATATAACTGTATAAGTATTTTCCAGCTGCATTAGGAAAATTTTTGCATGTAGCAAAACACATGTAGTGACTTTTCTTGTACAAATTAACTCTTGGCAGCTATCTTTTGGGTTGATTTATTATGATCTTTATATACACTCATGTCCATAAATTAATTATAATTCAGAATCACACAGAAATTGAACTCTAAAATAAAAATTTCACCTGTAGAAATATCAAACACATCCTGAAGAAGAATATGCAAATTACAGGAAACCACCAGATGGCGCGGAGAGTACGCCACAATGGCGAGAGTGTAAGAGAGGGGTATATAAGGAATGGTGGCAAAGAAGTAAAATTGTTCACAAGCGCTTTAAAAGCCTTTACAGTGCAATAACCGCATAGTTATGGCACAAAGGAAGCATTTGGATGATTTTTTACGTGGTAGAATTATCGGACGACTGGAATGTGGACGTACCCAGCTGGAAGTATCCGAGGAACTTGGAATCGCCCAGAGTGTCATCTCCAGGCTTTGGCAACGATTCCAAGATGATGGTAATGGGAGTAGATGTTACAGCACAGGTCGCCCCTGAGTTACAACGCCGAATGAGGACCGGTATTTAGCAATTACTGCCAAAAGAAACAGACGGAGCACAGCATCAGACCTGTCTCGTCAGCTCTCTTCAGCTACCGGTACGACAGTTTCAAGGCAGACAGTGTACAAACGCTTAGGGCACATTGGTCTATATGCTCGTAGGCCTGTCAGATGTGTTCCACTTACCGCAACTCACTGCCGCCTGCGATTAACCTGGAGTAGAGAGCATGCATTGTGGACACCGCAACAGTGGTCTTGTGTGATGTTTTCCGAAGAGTCCAGGTTTAGTTTGCAGTCTGATTCTCGCCGGACTTTCATATGGAGAGCGCCAGGTACCCGTTACCACCAAGAGAACACCATTGAACGACACCGTTACGGTGATGCAGGATGGCTCGTTTGGGGAGGAATTATTCTTGGTTCCTGAACTGACCTGCATGTTCAGAGTGTAACGATGACAGGCCACATCTATCGGGATGTCATTCTAGAACAACATGTACGTTTGTTTCGGGGCGCCATGGGTGCTGAATTTCTGTTTATGGATGACAACGCCCGTCCTCACGTGCAAACATTGTAGACGAATGCCTTCAATTGGAGGATATCACCCGTATGGATTGGCCAGCATACTTACCGGACTTGAATCCAATAGAGCATGTGGGATATGCTTGGCCGACGAATTGCAGTCCGTCAACCCCCTCCCACCTGTCAACCGGAACTTCGGAGGGAATTGCTTGATGAGTGGTGTAATATTCCCCAAGATCAGATTGATAATTTGATACTCAGCATGCCTATGCGTTGTAAGGCCTGTATTGAATCGTCCGGGAGACATACTCCATATTAACCATCAGACTAACCATGTTTGTTTTTTGTAAAGAGGGTTTTTTTTTTTTAAATTTGCTCCAGGGAGTAAAAATCACAATTTTTATTAATTATGTCAAACATGTAGCATCTTTTTTGCTCTTTTGTCTTCTGTTTAATAAATAGGCTTTACAAATAAGTCAAATTTGTTTGCCTCTGTCTCTTTCTTTGCCTGAACTTCATTATCCTTAATTTATGGACATGAGTGTATAAGGAATAATTAATATAAAAGAAATATTTACATAGTTATTTTCCTATTCGTAAATATTAGATTAGACTGTCTATTGCCATTTAAACTGAGTCTATCTTCAATAAACATACCGAACTATGTAAATGCTTTTATTAGTTACATTAAACAGATGCGTGTCAAAAGACATTCCACGTGAACAACCCTGAGAGAAAAGAGGTGCAATAGCTATAAACTCGTTTTCTGCAATCACACATCTGTGATCGGTGATAAGTGCAACACACAGCGTTACAGCGGGCGCAATAAAATCGCTCTTCTTCTGTTCCCGTCTTCTCATCCCAACTATCCCAATCCCCCAGGTGCACAAAAGGAGAGCTGCGCGAAAGAAAAACCTTTTTCTCTGCGAAGAAATAACAGAAGAGGGAGTAACCTGTACAGAGAAAGTGGTGGAAAACGTGTTTTCAGCATTCCGAATGCTATTACTGGCGTCGTTCGTTTACTCATTCGGTCGTTACTGCACATTCGAAATTCCTTTCGCCCCCTCCCCCTGTTCCATTTGTTCCCTCTGTAACTCTGCAAATAAAGTTCTTACTCTTTCCCCGGCCAAACGAATTTCACTACGAAATTGGGATCTATGGGATTATAGAAAGAAGAAAATATTGAAAAATCTAAAAAGCAATTTCCGTATTCATATATTTCCTGCAAAGTATAAACCATCGACCGGTGTTGCGTCCTATTAGGGTAGAAATTTCTACTACTTCAAAAGTGACATTCGTAAATCACATGAATTCTTTTAAAAATATATGTTTATTGTAAATGTTAGAAATTGGTTTAGAATTAGATCTACACATATAGATAAACTACACTTTAAAAGTAGATGCATGATACACATAGATACGATTCTCTTATTTTTAATTTTATGAGTTTCACGATTTTCAGAAGGCGTCCGTTTTTCTACATTGATTTAACTGTTGTATGTAACTGATGGCCAATTGGCTGGCGCTCTGGTCGTTGGAACCACAGGTTTCAGGTTCGAATCTTGACAGGGGTTTGCTAGTTTGTTAGTGATTCTAAATCCACAGTACAATGTAGGTCCCGATCTAATTGGCCTAATGTGTGCACAGAATGACCGTAGAGCGACAAACCAAACCAATTTCCATTTTTTTTTATTTGAGTAGTTCCAATGTGAGGCCCTTCTAGTTTTTCTTCTTTGTATTTTGCAAATGTTGCGATGGTTTGGTGTACAATTTGTCGGTAGTAGAAACTGAACTATGGATTTGTTCACCAATAAAAGTGAAAATAAATTTGTTGTACAAAATCACTCTTGGTTGTTCCCTTTCAGTTTTTGTATTGATACGTTATGTTCTTTTATATATATAAGGAAACATTAATGTAGAATAAATATTTATTTTTTATTTGTAAATTTTAGATTAAAGTTTCTGTTGCCTCTTAATCTGAGTATATCTGCAATAAACATACTTACATATTTACAGGGGGCCTGTTGGCCGAGTGGCTAGCGCTCTGGCGCTCCGTGCCACAGGTTTCGGGTTCTAGTCCCGACGATGCCATGCCTGCTTGTAGTTGTTCGAATCCACTTTAAACTATAGGGGCTCTCTATATTGGTACAGGCTTCAATATAGAGAGCTTCAGGTTCGAATCCTGACATTGGCATGGATGTTAGTTAGTGGTTCGAAATCCACAATAAAATGTATTTCCCTATCTAATTAGCCTAATGTGCGCACAAAATTACCATAGAGCGACAAATTTAGCCAAACCTGTCTCCATTTTTTTTTTTCGTCTTTATCTGAGTGGTCTCAGTGTGAGGAAATTCTAGTTTTTTTTCTTTGTATTTTGCAAATGCTGTGATGGTTTTGTTATACAATTTGCGTGTAGCGAGAACCGGTAGTGACTTTTGTTGTACAAAATCATTCTTGGCAGTTACGTTTTTGTGTTGATGTGTTCTGTTCTTACGATACGATACACATATAAGGAAACATTAATATAGAATAAATATTTATTTTTTCTTATTCGTAAATATTAGATTAGACTGTCTATTGCCATTTAACCAGAGTCTATCTGCAATAAGCATACCTAACTATGTAAATGCGTTTATTAGTTAAATTAAACAGATGCGTGTGAAAAGGCAGTTGAGAACTACCGAGAAAGAAGGGGTGCAATAACTATAAACTCGTTTTGTGCAATCACACATCCCAAATCGGTGATAAGTGCATCACACGGCGTTATAGCGGACGCAATAAAACCCCTCTTCTGTTCCCGTGTTTCCATCCAACTATCCCAATCCCCCAGGTGCACAAAAAGAAGAAGAGCTCTGCACCAAGGAAAACCTTTCCTCTGAAAAGAAATAACAGAGAAGGGAGAAAGCTGTACAGATAAAGTGGGGGAAAACGTGTTTTCAGCATTCCGAATGCTATTACTGGCGTCGTTCGTTTACTCATTGGGTCGTTACTGTACATTCGAAATTTCTTCTGCCCCCTCCCCCTCATTCCATTTATTCCCCCTCTAAGTCTGCAAATAAAGTTCCTACTTTTTCCCCGGCCAAACACATTTCACTACGAAATTGGGGTCTATGGGATTATAAAAAGGAGAAAATAGTGTGAGTTTATCGAATATTTCGGAAGAAATCTGAAAGCAATTTCCGTATTCATATATTTCCTGCAACGTATAAATCATTGACCGGTGTTGCGTCATATTAGGATAGAAATTTCTACTACTTCAAAAGTGTCAACCGTAAAACACGTGATTTTTTTTTAATTGTTTGTTGTAAATATTAGAAATTGGCTTAGAATTAGATCTTGATGTACGATACACATAGATAAACTATACTTTGTAAGTAGATATACGATGCACACAGATAAAGTATACTTCAGTAGATACATGATAGATAAACCATACTTTGAAAGCAGATACACGATACGCTTAGACACGATTCTCTTATTTTCAGTTGTATGGGTTTTACGATTTTTAGAAAACATCTTTTTTTCTGCATTGATTTAATTGATGTATGCGGCCTGAGGGCCAATTGGTTGGCGCTCTGGCCTTTGGAACCACTGGCTTCAGGTTCGAATCTTAACAGGGGCATGCATGTGTGTTAATGGTTCTAAATCCACGGTAAAATGTAGGTCCCTACTAATTAGATTAAAGTGTGCACAATATGACCGTGGAACGAGAAACCAAGCCAAACCAATCTCCTTTTTTTTTTTTTTTTTTTTTTTTTTTATCTGTATGGTTTAAATGTGAGGCACTTCTAGATTTTTTCCTTTGTATTTTGCAATTCTTGCGATGGTTTTGTTATCAATTTGGTATAACGAAAACCAGTTGCAATTTTTTTTGTACACATTCATTCTTGTCAGCTGTCTTTTGTGATGATGTGCTATAATCTTTATATATAAGGAAAATTAATATTAAATAAATATTTATATAGTTATTTTCCTACTCATAAATTTTAGATTAGGCCCTCTATGGCCTTTAATCTGAGTCTATCTGCTATAAATATACCTAACTATGTAAATGTGCTTATTAGTTACATTAAACAGATGCGTGTCGAAAGGCAGTCGAGAACTACCCTAGAAAGAGGGGTGCAATAACTATAAACTCGTTTTCTGTAATCGCACATCCCAAATTGGTGATAAGTGCAACACACGGCGTTATAGCGGGCGCCATAAAACCCCTCTTCTGTTCCGTGTTTCCATCCAACTATCCCAATCCCCCAGGTCTACAAAAAGAAGAAGAGCTGCACCAAAGAAAACCTTTTCTCTGAAAAAAATAACAGAGAAGGAAGAAACCTGTACAGAGAAAGTGGTGGAAAACGTGTTTTCGGCATTCCGAATGCTATTACTGGCGTCGTTCGTTTACTCATTCGGTCGTTACTGCACATTCGAAATTTCTTTCGCCCCCTCCCCCCTATTCCATTTATTCCCTCTCTCTAACTCTGCAAATAAAGTTCCTACTCTTTTCCCGGCCAAACGAATTTCACTACGGAATTGGGGTCTATGGGATTATAAAAAAGGAGAAAATAGTGCGAGTTTTCGAATATTTCGGAAGAAATCTAAAAGCAATTTCCGTATTCATATATTTCCCCTGCAACGTATAAATCGTCGCCCGGTGTTGCGTCACATTAGGTTGAAATTTCTACTACTTCAAAAGTGACATTCGTAAATCACATAGATTCTTATAAAAAATGGTTTTTTGCAAATATTAGGTTTAGAAGTAGATCTTGATACAGATGGTTTGGTTTAGTTTGTCATTCTAGGGTCATTTTGTGCACTCTTTAATCTAATTAGATCAGCACTTACTGTTTAACGTGGATTCCGAATCCCTCAGAAACATTCATGCCACCTCCTAGATTCGAATCTGAAATCTGGGTTACCAATGGCCAAAGCTCTAGACTTGTTAGTCATCAGGTCGTGATCTTGATAGACGATAAACATCTATGAACTATATCTTGAAATTATATATCTTTTTTCAGTTTTATGGGTTTCTAGATTTTTGGAAGACATGCGTTTTGCTACAATCATATAACTGTTGTATAATTTGCATTTGATTACTGTTGAAAATGAATTTTTAGAATTAATTTTTTTTTCCTAATGCAACTGGCGAATGGTTAGACAGGAAACTTCATGCCATAAGCAAGGGCTGCTCAGGCTTTACTGATTTAGCACTACTCAGGGGGACATGTAGCTTGAAGATATATCCTGCAGACACGAGTAACACTACCCGCACGACGCTCTATGAACATACACAAGACTTAAGATTTAAAGTGGATTCCGAACCACTACTAACATCCAAGGCTCTCACCGGGACTCAAACCCGAAATCTGTGGTACTGAACCCTACAACGATAAACATTCGGCCTTCGATTATTCTTACTAATAAACCTTTGCTATAAACTGCACATAACTTTCGTGTTAGGGATGATGGTCTGGAGTTTGAGCAAGAATCATGCTCAGTATCTATGATGGTCTTCTGAAACATGGTCATAGATACTGAGAAGAAGATTCCGAACCAAAGTCATTGTCTATAATGTCTATATACTCTTAATTTTAATTTTAGTCAAGATATTAGTTTTAGTTATAATCTTAAACAAGGTCTTAGTCTGGAATTCTTAGTCTTAGTCTGTAATGCACCAGACTAAATCTAGACGAAACTGCTACTTGAGCATTCTGGCAGGGCTTTAAGATGCATTCTGGCAGAATTCCGCTGTTTTTAATTTACATAACGTATTAAGGGAAACATATAAAATTTCTAGGCAATGCGGCTGTTTATGAAAGGCTCTTTTTAATATAATCTTAATCAGCAACAAATCTGCTCAATTTTCAGCTAGTAGTGACTTAAGAGTCACCCACTAAAGGAATTAAACCCTCCTCCTTTTGCACTCTATATAACGCGCATTTCTACTGATTACGAGTGAGATTCAAATATTTTCAAAGATATATCAAGATATTAATCTTAGTTTGTAGTCTTATTCAAAGTCTTAATCTGAAATGATTAGTCTTAGTCCAGGCCTTAGTCTTAGTCAGTACCAGACTAAATCTAGACGAAACTCTTATTTGAGCAAACACAATTTTCACAGCTATAAGAAAAATATGCAAAAATCAACTATAATCCTTTCCAACAGTGTAGAGGAAGTCTTGCATTTCTGGCAGGGCTTTCAGATGCATTCTGGCAGAATTCTGCTGTTTTAAATTAACATAACGTATTAAGGGAAGCGTATAATTTCTAGGCAATGCTACTTGAAAGACTCTGTAATATAATCTTCATTAGCATCAAATCTGCTCATTTTTCAGCTTTTAATGACTAAAGAGTAATCCACTAAGAATATTAATCCCTGCTCCACTTGTACTCTTACATAACGAGCACTTCTATTGAATTAAGTGTGAAATTCAAATGTTTTCAAAGATATATAAAACCAAATTATGAAATAACGGTTATATACTCTCCATAAATACAACGCAATTAATTAAAAATTTTCGGGGAATTCGTTTTAAATTTTAAATCCTGAAACTTTCAAGATTTGGACTTCGCCCCCCACACTATTTTTCCATTTAACAGGTAGGGATGAAAACTTTGTATTAGGCCGCATCCATCTTCCTTTGTACGAAAGTTTTTCAACCCTCTCCCAAGGAAAACGAACATTAATATTGCAATAATAACACGGGAAGAGGGCTGTCCCTCTCCCCAAAATACCCCTCATGTATTCATATCCCCCACCCTCTAAAAAATGAAGAAGAAGAAGATGATGAAAGAAAGAAGCCCTCCTTCGCATTTCGGTCTATCATCACTTTCACTGCACAAAAGAAAGATTCCTCAGCCCATTTATCCATGTAACACGCAAGGAAGTGAAGTGAAGATACGAGGCAGGTGCGCAGAAAAAACTACTCCTTCGCAACATTCACTGCCCCGGTTTCTTGTGAAAGTTTTGATTTATAGGACTCTTTTAAACAGAGAGGAAATGGAACAGGGATGATCCGTTAGAAAGCCTATTGGTCTTCATTTTAGTATGTCAATGAAGAATTCTTAATAAAGGTGATAATTTAATTTTTGCACGTAGCATCTATGTAGACAGAACTTTGGGAGTTTTAACTATTACATCACTGTTTCCAGAAGTTAAAATGCCCCTTTACCGAGACAAAACTTTGGGTGTTTTAACTATTACGTCACTATTACCAGAAGTTGGCTGCCCCTTTACTGAGACAGCACTTTGGGCGTTTTACTATTACATCACTATTTCCAGAAGTTAAACGCCCCTTTACTGTTTGGAAATATAGGCCTACTCGTAGCTTGACAACAAGCACATTTAGCATGCAAAAGGGCTAAAGTACTGATGGTGACATTGTTATAATCATTGCCTTCAGTAACTAATGGCTCGATGACAATCGTGGCACTTTTTTTCTGACTTATCTCAAATGGAGATTGTTTATCCCCTTTACTGTTTAGGAAGATACCCTACTCGTGGTCCAGTCGCAATAACCACATCTAGCATGCAAAAGGTCTTAAGAACTGATGGTGGCATCATTATAATCACTGCTTTCAGAAACCATGTGGCTCTATTATTTTTGGGGAAATTTTTCTGGCTTATCTCAAATGGAGATTGGTTATCCCCTTTACTGCTTAGGAAGATACCCCTACTCGTGGTCCAGTGGCAGCGACCACATCCAGCGTACAAAAGGTCTGAGGAACTGATGGTGGCATTATTATAATCACTGCTTTCAGAAAACATGTGGCTCTATTATTTTTGGGGAATTTTTTCTGGCTTATCTCAAATGGAGATTGGTTATCCCCTTTACTGCTTAGGAAGATACCCTACTCGTGGTCCAGTGGCAGCGACCACATCCAGCGTACAAAAGGTCTGAGGAACTGATGGTGGCATTGTTATAATCACTGCTTTCAGAAACCATGTGGCACGATTATTTTTGGGGAATTTTTTTCAGGCTTATCTCAAATGGAGATTGGTTATCCCCTTTACTGCTTAGGAAGATACCCTACTCGTGGTCCAGTGGCAGCGACCACATCCAGCGTACAAAAGGTCTGAGGAACTGATGGTGGCATTGTTATAATCACTGCTTTCAGAAACCATGTGGCATGATTATTTTTGGCACTTTTTCCTGGCTTATCTCAAATGGAGATTGGCTATCCTTAAAAAATTTCCTTGATACTAATTGACGAAAGTGATTAACTAATTTTGTAATAAATTATAGGATTAGTCTAACTAATAAACCTTCCCTACAAAAAAAAAAAAAAAATAATAACTATTGTTATAGCGATGAGTGTCAGGAGTGTTCATTTCAGTAAGAAATGCGCTCTGCATAAAATCTTGGTCAATTAGATTACAGAACAAGGCCTTAGTTTTGGAATGATCTAGTTTGGAGTCTTAGTCTAGTTTTAGTCTTAGTCTTAGTTTGGATTGTCTTCATCTTGGTCAAATTCTTAGTTTTACTCTTTTTAGAATTCTTGGTCTCAGCCTGGATTAACTTAGTCGTAATTTTGGTCAAAATCTTTGTTTTAGTCTGAAAAATATACCGATTTCTTGTATGTTATGCTACAAATGTATCATTAATATAAAATTATTATGATGCTTTCTTCAACAAATTAAATTTGTTAAATCACTTGATGAAAACTTTTGATATTCGTTAAGTAATTATCTGTTATATTAAACTGTTTCCTTTTCTTGATATAATAGATAGCTATACCAAAAAATAAATAAATGAAACACCGATAAAATTAAAGTTCCAGAAGTATTTATAATAATAAAATGTTATTGTTAAAAATGGCTTGTTTTTTTATTGTTAATTGTTAATTGTTGCTTAAAAATTAAAAATTATACAAAAATTGGTAGCTTTATGGAATACCAATTTATATATCGATAATTTTAAACTTTATTATATTTTAATCTACTAGGCAACATTTTCAAAATATTATTTGAAGAATAAAATTTAAAAATAGTTTATTTTTCCTAATATATCCTATCGTTGTATAGTTTTACAGACAGCAAATAAGTTAGTATCAATAAATATGCATTATGTACTTCAAAATCCACTTACGCTTGCAAAATCCGGTGTTTTTATGCATTTTATCGTATTCATCGCCATACTTATTCAAACCTAGCAAAGAAATCACCAGATCAATCATTCCTCAGAAAGATGGTTTCAAAAAGAACAAAATTCAAGCATTTTGTACTTTTTATGTTAGTAAGCTGTCGGTAGAAATTTCAATGTTTGGGAATATCTAAAAATCTATGCAAAATTTTATAGAACTGGGTAACAAGCGGACATCTGAATTGAAGGAAATGTCAGTATCCTATATACTGTAATTGCTTGTCCTAAGCAATGCAATCACCAAAACAATTCCTGTAAAAAACATTAATTTATCAATGTCCTTCCAAAATTACTTAGCGACATAATTTTGATTAATAAGATCCATTAAAGGCCATGACGGAAACATAATAGCCGTTACAGGGCCTAAATGACCGAGTGTCTAGCGCTCTGGTGCACAGGTGGAGCTCTGGTGTGTTCTCGGTGACACAGGTCGAGTTCTAGTGGTGTTGGATGTTTGTAGTGGTTCGGAATCCACTTTAAACAGTAGGTCCCGCTATAATATAATCGAGCATTGCCTTGAGGTTTAGTTAGTCTTCAGCCCTTGTGGTTCCTCGCTAAAAGTGAAGTTGCATATTATCCTTAGACATGGCCTGGACCTGGTGTAGGTTATCCTGCACCAGGGGAATTAGTAACAACAACATAATAGTAAAAATAACTTAATAAGATTAAAGATTTACTTGACTAAAAGATAACTTGATGAATATAAAACTATACCAAAAATTATTTTCCTTTATGACAAAACCAACATGAATTATAAAAGGAAGCCTGATTTTTTTCTTTTTTGTAGTTCATAAGGAAAATAATTTCCAGTCTTGGATTATATACATTTATCTGTTTTGAGGACATAAAGTTTTAAAAAAATATTAGTTGTTAATAATCAGATATTTTGAGTCACCCTATTGTGAATTAAATTCATTTCCAATAAACTTCATGTAATTTATTTTCTTAAATTGAGTCATTCAAACATAATCCATACAAAAAAAAATGCAATCCATCATTATGACCAAAACTGGACTCGGCAAATTATTGTTTGAAGAACTTTGTTGCAACGTAATCTTCAGCTGAACTTGCGTGAGCGACAATACTTTACGATGTCTAACATCAATGTATTGACAAAAAATACCACCATTCTCATCGAAATCCTATATATTAAACCCAAACTATGGTACCAGCAACGGTGCATCAACAACTATTTCTGCTCCAATGTTCTTTCGAATGCCAAATGTTAGTATGGATCAACCTTTTCCAGGATGGAGAATAACTGCAACCATTTTTTCTACCCAAACATCCATTGTCTGTGTTTCAATTGACAGTTAACAGGTATTTAAGGTACCACCGAGGGGACCCAATCTCAGGGGTTGGTGCACCCTCCTCGTCTTGAACCATATAATCACCGGAACAGTTTCGGGAAAAATATCTGGAGAGAGAGCTAGCTCCCTTCCCCAGCACCTGTTCCATCAAGCAGAAATGCATTTTTCCAGATGGGGATGAAATGGAAGTTTGGAATCACGAACGAACCTGTGGGCGGCAGACAGCAGTGCAATGCAATTGTTTCAATGTGTTTGCTTGTCTGGAATCATCGCCCCATCGATTTGGGACCTGGGGGAGCAGGGTTAGAGGGGCGTTGCATGAATGGTTTTATTTAGTGGGGAGGGTTGGGGTCCAATTCTTTTTATTTCGTTTTGGGCGTTGTTCTTCCATCTGCTTCGATTTGTTTTCGTTTGAAACATTCTGAATTTATCTGTCTTTTGGTGGCAGCATCTGTGATAGGAAGTTTTCTCTATAAGCTTAAGAGATACTTTTACCCAATTTTTATTTCTCTTCTTGTGAGCTAAGATAAAAACAATCAATCAGGTTTCATCTTTTATTTGTTCTACGAAGATTTAATTTCTGACTAATAATTTTGAATAATTGCTTATTGAAATATTTTTCTCCTTTATTTAAATATTATATAAAATATATAGATGAAAATTCAAACATATTGTATATAATATATAGTTACAAATTCAAACATTTTGTAACCATTGCTAAAACTACCTACAAGTCACAGTTTTTTCATTGTAATTTTGCATATTACATCTTCACTATGCCATGTAATCAATAGTGGCGTTATCTTTGTAAATATTTTTATATTATTGAAAATATGAATTGATAAGTATAATTTAAATAATTAAGTTAAATACATAATTCGGTTAAATTAGTACATAGTGGTATTCTATTAATATATTTAAAATTTGTAATATATTTGGTTGCATATTTATTATCTTTTCATAAAGCAATTAAAATCAAAGCATTAGGGTATTTTTGCCTCTAGTGTAAATTAAATATGTATTTCCGTTATTTTTAAATTATAACTATTATTCTTGAACAACAGTCATAAACAGAAGTCAGATAAAGTAGATTAAAAACATTTCTTATTTAGCTAATGCTTTGAAAACACTTCTGTTCAGGCTTAGAATCAGGATTTTCAATAGGTTTTAAATATTAGAAATTTACTAAGAAATTTAAAAACTACGTGTAGAAGTTTAAACTACTAATGTATTATTTATCCTTAAAGAAATATATCATATATATGTGTACTAAAATAAAATATTGTAGTAATTGTAATTTCCTGACATTTTTTTCTTTCTTTTAGGTAAGTGAAGAAAATACTCTTCTTTAAATGCAACCAATACTGAATTCTTGATAGAAAAGATCTCTCAGATGAAGGTAAAATGCAAAATTATCAATCGAAATACATAAAATAAATGCAAACATACGCAGGAAAATAACTTAGGAAATACGAAAAGAATTAGTAGATACCATGTAGTTGCAAAGTAACAAATCTAATATATTCTAGATGGAAAAAGAACTCATTAAAGATATCTAGCACTATGAGTTGCAGATATTTGTACAACAAATTTTTAGTTACAACGAAATCTATAAATATATGATAACGAACGTTTATGTTAATATTAGCGGAAAAGTTTTAAATAATGTCGATCTGATATTTAATTAATTTTCTTTAAGTTAAAGTAAAAACTTACAGCTTACTTAACTTACTTTACACACCAAATACTGTTATATAGCCTGTTCTTGTAAAATTAGATACATAATATTTAAATAAAGAAATATTTTGTCATAAATTCTAAAAAATATTTTCTTTTACCTTATTCAGAAGGTTTGAATACGATATTAGATGGATATTTTGTGATGTTATTATAAAATCAGATATATTTTACTTACAATTAAACTTTAATTGTCAAATATATACCTTATATATTTAACTGTCAAAAACCAAAAATATAAAATATATTAATATACTTCAAGATCACACATATTTTATTAAAATAATTTATCACTCTTTTTCTGTTACTTCCATTCTTAGTTTAGAGTGACTCTTAAAATTTGGAATTTTGCATTATTTATTATTGCGTTAATTTTCTTAAATAATTAAAGTGTTTCATTAGCACCTTATCTTTAAATTAAAAATATAGCCATTTGATGTTGGCTTATCCTATTGATCTTAATAATTTCCCATCAAACTGCCCATAATTTCCTCATTTTCTAAAGAATGTAAAGGCTTCATTAGCTTCTTGTCTTTAACTTAAAAATATAGTCCTTTCATGTTGTCTTATCCTATCGACAGTAACAATTATCCTTGAAAGGGCCCATAACGTTTTTTGTAAAGAATTTAAAGGCTTCATTAGTGCCTCATGTTTAACTTAAAAATATAGTCCTTTGATGTTGACCTATCCTATTGATCTTAATCATTTCCCCTCAAACTGCCCATAACTTTCTCATTTTTCTAAAGAATTTAAATGCTTCATTGCCGTCTTATCTTTAACTTAAAAATATAGTCATTTGATGTTCAGTTATTCTATTGATCTTAATAAATTCCCTTTAACTGAACATAATTTCTTCATTTTTGTAACGAATTCAAAGTCTTCATTAGCACCTTAAATTATAATCCTTTGATGTTAACCTAACCTATTGACTTAAATAATTTCCCATCAAACTGCCCATAACTTTCTCATTTTTATAAAGAATTTAAAATGCTTCTTTAGCATCTAATCTGCAACTTAAAAATATAATCCTTTGGTGATGTTTTTCCTATTGACGCTAATAATTCAAAAATAAACTATCCATAACTTTTTCATTTTTTTTGTAAATATTTAAAATGCTTTATTAGTTCGTTATTTTTTATTTAAAAATATGGTTCTTTATTGTTGATCTTTCCTATTGTCTTTTATAACTTCACATCAGACTTTTCATAACTCATTTTTTGTACAAATTAAAATAAATGTTTTCCCATTCTATATAGTCTTATATGTAGTATTTTCATCTATTCCATCGATATCAATAGTTTCCAATAATATGAACATAACATTTTAGCTCTATTAGGATTATTACACAAATTCTAAATTTCTAAACGCCAAATAAATATTCACCATAGCAACCGCAGTAAACAAATGATAAACAAATATGTAAACATAGCTCCTCATGTCACGAGTTTTACTCTCAAATCCTCCTCCCCCAAAGGCAAGCCCCACGCAAACACCAAAAATAATATTTTTTCAAATTGATCTAATTTAGTTCGAGTTCTCGAAAGCTCCCTGCAAATTTCATGCTTCTAGCTGAAAAGAAAAATATGCGTAATATAGATGCTAACACAAAAACAACTTTGTTGCTTAGCAACGTGTTTGTTTATTTTCTCACAACATGCTGACAGCCAATAAATGTTTGTCGTGCAAAAAATCGATCGGGGTATGATTACTTTATCGATAGAAAAACATTTCGATTGGCTTACTCGAATGCAGATTTCTAGTTTGCTGAATTGACTGTTTGTGTTCTTGGCAATTTAGATATTTTTTCGAAACTTCGTGTCAAAAACTGACTTAAATGACTTTCATAGTTGTATTTGTGAACAACTACGAGAGTTTTATTGTACTTGTCATGGCAATTTTGGCCATGTTATTTTTAATTTCATAATCATATTTTAAGAAACCAGATGATTTGAATTATAAAACTCCAATTGAAACTATCATTGAGAACACTAAATTAACCAAAATAAAGCTAAAATAAACCAAACAATATTTTTATTATCAAATTTATTATGTCTTTTACTGAAAAAAGGCTTAGTGGTTTTATTCGAACATTTACGTAACGGTAAAAAATTAAGTTTCATATTTCCAATAACGATTTATTTGTGGAATTAATTAATTATTAGTTTAACTTCAATAAGATAATCTTTATTGATTTTACACATACTTATTGCAAAGTTTTAGAATTGAAAAATATTTTCTTATTTAATTACTTCAGTACGAAAATTTTTTTTTTTTAAAATTACAGCTACTAATTCATTTCCATAGTAGTTAATAAATTCAATAGTAGTTAATACCATTCTCAACATTATTTCTAAGAGGTATAAATAATAATAAATTTATTTTCTAAATTGGACTATTCTAACACCGTTCAAATTCAAAAATATTATCTTATGGTAGATCAACTTTCTACGTTTCATACTAAAAGTGATGAAATAAAATATTATTTTAATATATTAAAATATCTATTTTTAACTCAAATTCAAATCTTAGTAAAATAATTTTAACCCTTTTTAATTAAAATCTCATCAACAAGAGTCCTTTTATGATGGCTCGAAACTGAGGACCATACAATAACATGGAAGCCATACCTATTACAACACATCCCATGCCCATTAATGAATTTCCCCTGGAAAATGTTGAATTGATCCTTTTAAATCTCGTCGGAATTTGTACTACTTAAAATGCATGCATGGAAGGGGGAGGGCGAAAGCAGGTTTTAAATAACATTTATGTCCGATTGGATTGCATCTGCTAAATGACGAACAGCTGATGAGAAACTCTTTTGTGAAGGATGTTTCATTTCCTGGCCCTGAGATGGGGGATATTAGCTCTGTTGCGAGGGGAGAGATTCATGGATTGGTGTGCTAGTATCTCCCATTCGTATTTGCCATCGAAAATTACCAGCCTTAAGTAAACAGCAGAGCGCATGATGAGCATTGTGTGTTGATGAAACACGCGACATTGGACTCAAATACTCAACTTTCCTGTTGAATAGAATGTTGAATAATAGAAAGGAAGTCAAATTCTTTATTCGGCTTTGATGTGTTCGCTGGAGAGAGCTTTGTGCGCCTCGCATTGTGAGAAGTTTGATCAACAGGGATAAAGAAGTCATGTAGTTGTTGTTGCGCGGCAAGAAGTGTTAGCTGTCAGAGGATTCAAATGGATTTTACTTTTTGACATGAATGGCTCTGCATTGCACACACATGTATTTTTCGAATTTATTATTCAGTTCATTATGCTTATCTGAAACTTTTACATGTTGTACATGTTGTTTGTTATATGTTGCAAGTTTACATGTTGCAAATAGAATGTTTTTTTATTAAAGTCAGATAAAACATCATTTTTTTTTGTAAAATTAGAGTTTGACCAACAGGATAAAGGCTTCATGTAGTTGTTGTTGTGGAGTAAGAAGTGTTAGCTGTCAGAGTATTCAAATAGATTTTATTTTTTGGCATGAATAGATCTGCATTGCACACACATGTATTTTTCGAATTTATTATTCAGTTCATTATGAATATTTGAAACTGATAGAATGTTTTATTATCAAAGGGAGATAACACATCAGTTTTTGTGAAATTAGAGTTTGATCAATAGGAATGTAGGACTACAATTAATCTACAGGATTTCATATAGTTGTTGTTGCGAATCAAGAAGTGTTAGTTGTCAGAGTATTCAGATAGATTTTGCTTTTTGATACGAATAGTTCTGCAATGCACACACATTTTTGAATTTATTATTCAGTTCATTAGGCCTAAATTCAAAAGACCACCCCGAGGACACCGTTTTGAGTCGATTGAAGAGTTTCAATGTGAATTGCCGCACGCTTTGAAGGCTATCCCTGCCGATAACTTTTAGCATGCATTGAGGATTGGAAAAAGTTGGCATAAGGGCATTGTGTCCGGAGGGGATTACTTTGAAGGCGATGAAATAATTTTGAAAGAATAAATGAAGAATTTTTTAAAAAAAAATAATTTGTCTCACTTTTCGGGCACAGTAGTATAGCAGCCCTCATCCGTGGTGCACCCTAGGTAACGCTGAATTTTCTGAATATCTGCTGTACTAGCTTTTCTATTCTAATATCTTTAATCTTTTGACGTGGATTAAAGTGCTCAGCCTATTTAACAACAGCAATATCTTCATTGATTGGGAATACAAGTGACGCAACCTACTTGATGCCGCTAACAGTATTAGCGCCTTACGTTCCACACCACTTTCCACATTAAAAAAATCAACAAACAAGCGATTCGACAAATAATGAAATGTAAATGAATTCGTAAACCAAAAAGGTAGTCCGTTTAATTTAAGAAATAGGAAATGTCGATGATAACCTCCCATATGTCATTCCTAATAATATTAGTTCAAATTTGTGGTGACAAAATGTAGGGACAATGTAACAGCCCCAGAAACATGCTAAACGAAACAGAAATGAAATTTTCGTTTTTATGTTGGGAATGGGCACAATAAACCAAAAAGCCAGAATACCTTTCTGTTGAGCTCAAGAAAGAATTGCAATCAAATAATATCACTGGATGTTTTCATACAAAATTATGGTTGAAAATGTTGGTAGTTTTTAGTAGGAATTTTCATAGATGCATCCTAGTCAACGCTGAACCTGCTACACATCTGCTGTTTTAGTGCTTATTGACTAAGGTTAAAATGCCCGGTATTTGAAAACAAAAACAATACTCCTCTTGATCTTCATTGACCTTCATTGATTACCACTATTTCTTATTCTTCATGTCCAGTACTCAAAAAGAGCAATAAACCTCTCATTGGTCGTCCTCAGTGATACATCCTAGGTAACGCTGAATTTGATGAATATCTACTGTTCTAGCGACAAATGACTTACATTAAAGCGTCAGGGATTTGAGACAAAACAGCAATAGCTTCATTGATTGTGAATACAAGTGGCGCAACTTACTTGATGACGCTAACGGTATTAGCGCCACAAATTCCACACCACATTCCATTTTTTAAAAAATCAACAAATAAGCCGCTCAACAAATAATGAAAACAGGCTTCTTACGATAAACACGTTCCCGTCTCTCCTCCTGCCATCCCTCTCGAGAACTTACTCCAGAGATGAGGGTACGGTTGAAGTTAAAAAACAAATAAAACAAGGAAAAAAAAAAAAAAAAAAAAAAAAAAAAAACCTTCCCTATGTTTCAAAAGACATCAAGTTCAACTTTCCGATTTGGAAACACGAGTCTGTTCCGCCCCCACGGGCGAGATATTACCCACAAAAACACAAGAATGGGAGAAGGAGAAAAAATTAAGTGAAAAAAATATCCCGGAATAAAAAAAAAAAAACGGGGAGAGAGAGCAAGAGGAGAAGAAGAAGAAGAAGGGAACTGTCCGCCGAAGAATAAGATAGTCTTTCGGGATAGTCAGAAGAAGAGGGATGGAGGAGGGCGGAAAGAAAAAGAGGAAGAAAAAAAAAGGGTTGGAGAAGACGAGAGGAAGAAATAAATACAGGGTTGCAATGCATACAATCAATCCCAGTTAGAAAGACATTTTTCATTCGACTTGGGCAAGGTGCGCGGGGACTGGCCCACAAATTGCGGCGAGGGATTTTTGGTGGGGCCCTTTTTAGCCATCGTTTTCATAAAGAAATTTCAGGGAGATATGATTTATACTTTAAAATTTACCAGTGCGTTTTTGAAGATATGATCTGAATTGATATTCATTGTAGTTAATTTTAAACATCATATAGTTTTATGTAATTTTGTTTCTTCACAGAAAATTAAAATGGCTTTATCATTTTTAACTTTACTAATAAAAGTCCAAAAATCATTTCAACTAATTTGCATTAATTCAGATAGTTTTGTATAATCGTAGAAGTCAATTCAATTTAAATGACTCTAACATTCAAAAATCAAAGTCCAATCATTTTCTCAATACTTCTAGTTATAATTTTCATAAGAATTTTTAGAAAACTATTAAACTTCCAAAGTTTACCGATGTGTTTGAAGATGTAATCTCAATTGACATTCGATGTGATTAATTTTCAGTAATTTGCATTAGTTAAGATAGTTTGGTTCTTCATATAAATCAATTTAAGTGACTCTAGCATTCTAAAACTTATTAATTAAAGTTAACATCTTTTTATCATCTTTTTCATAAGAATTTCTTACAGTTTCAGAAGACAGTACACACGGAGGATTGCTTTTTTAGAAAAGAGTGATATATGCTTCAATGTTTATTAATTTGCTTGAAGCTTTAATTTGAATCGAAATTGTATGTAGTTGATTTCTTATAATTGGCATTAGTTAAGTAGCATTTTTTTTCGTAGAAATCTATTTAAATGGTTATACCTTTACAAAACTTATTTATAAAAACGAATAATCAATCTCTCAACGATATTAATCATTGTTTATATAATAATTTTTAGAAAACTTTCATCTTCAAAATTTATCAATTTTGAAGATACAATCAAAATTTTTCTTAACTAGTCGAAATTAACTACATAAAATTGAAATTCTATAATTAATTTCCAGTAATTTCCTTTAATTAAGATAGTTTTGTTTCTTCATAGTTATCTATTTAAGGGATTCTGATTCCAAAATTTACTAAAATAAATGAAAGTCCAGTAACATATCATTTACTCAATAATGTTAGTCATTGTTTCCATAAAAGATTTTAACAATGTCAAATCACGCTTTAAAGTTCATCCATTTTTTGAAAATATAACCTGAATCTAAATTCTATATAATTAATTTGCAGTAATTTTCGAAAGGTTTGTTTCCTCACAGACATTACAATATTATTCCAAAATTTACTAATAAAAATTAAGTAATAATATTTTAAAAAAGATTGCTTCAAATTTTGATTGCTTGAAATATCCAGAAAAATATATATAAATATCTTTAAATATACATAAACGTCATTTAAAATATATAAATAGTTATACCACTCATCCAGTTATTTATATCACTTAAAATATCCAGATATTTATATGACTTATCCAGATATGCATATCAACAAAAATAATCAGATAATTTTATCCTAGTGATATAAATATCTGGATATTTATATCAACAAAAATATCCAGATAATTACATCTCAGCGATATAAATATCTAGTGATTTATATGACTTATCCAGATATTTATAAGCAAGTAATATAAATATTCAGATATTTATATCCAAGTAATATAAATATCCAGGTATTTACATCACTTAAAATATCCAGATATTTATATGGAGGAATATGGGAATTAGAGACTTGGTAGATAGAACGAAAGTTTTCGAATCAATGCTGCTGGACTCAACACTCCACAAACGCTTCCAAACCGAAAATTTTCCTTTGCTTACAGAAAATGGGCACGATATATCTATGAGCCAGAATTTCATTCTATTTTTCTCAAAGAGTACGACGCAAAAAATTCCAGCCGTACAATGTGGGTGTGTCTTTACCATTTGAGTGGTGAATGGCCTTTGGTCAAAGTACCCAGCATTCAAAACCAGCAACTTATCTAGAAATACGACTACACAAGATAGAGTTTCGAATTTTTTATAGAGTATTTTTAAATATAAAAAATTAATAACATTTAAGTTCTCTGTGTATTTCTAAATTGTTAAGAGTTTCTTAAAAATTAAGAAAAAAAGTAAAGAAAGGAATTTTGAGAAACGAATTCTAATATTTTTATATGTTTGTAGAATGAAAATACCTTCATCATAAGAAAACTTAAAGGGAAAATGAAGTGTTATTTCAGTTGAGTTGTAAATATTTTAATTACAATTGTAATGGCATATTTTTACACAACATATGATGTTGGTTAAAGTTAGATTTCATGATGATCATAGTTAAATGAGAACAGGTTTAGAAAAATATAATAATACCTTAACTAAACCGACCTCATTATTTCATGTTATATGTTAAGTGAATATTAGTTGTTATTTAATGTACAAGTATAAAAATAACAGCATGTGATGGTACACAAGCAAATTCTATTTGCACTGATTTTATCAGGTGCAGTAAACCATGTCACAAATTAATTGCTCAAAATCTTATCAACTATCGCCTGCTCAACTGGCAGCTGTACCACAAAGGCGACGATGCAGTTGAAGAACAAAAGACAAGATCTGTTTAGATTCTCAAAGCGAGCTTGAAGACATAAACAAAAATAAGGAAACGATATTTAAAATAAGTTTGATGCCTTTCATCAACTACATAATTAAAATTTCCGTTTTAAATATTGTAACGAGCCTTGCAACTACTATTTGGATTATTGTGAGTAATGTGCCATATTTGCAATCAACGAAATGTATAGAATGTATATGAGTGCAAACACAGATTTGGTTAATTATTGAATTTCCTTTTAAGTTAAAATATTTTTAAGAAAATTTAGTAGAATTTATAATTTATAATTCACGCAAAATAAATCGTTACATAGTTTTTACCAATGGCTCTAGAATTCAGTGGATTGAAGATAGAGACTCCTGCAGAAGGTTTAGTCTTTTAATTTTTCTTTTATGTATAATACCACACAGGTTTATGGAAAATAGAGGCAATTTTATATAGTAGATACCCTTATTCTTCATTTCGTAAAGATATAATTATGTATTTTGTAGCTCAATAATAATAATAATGATTCACTATTTTTAAGGAAAAAAGAGTTTTTGATTCTTCTTATGGAATTTAATACATTTGTTTCTTTGAAAAATATAGTCACACAAAATAAATCATTACATAACTATGCCAATTCAGTGGAATGTATTTTTGCAACGTAAGTTTATAAATATATAGCCAATTTACATATTGCATCCTTTTCTATTCATTTCTTAAAACTATTATTCTGTCTTTTGTAGCTCAGTAAAAATATTGATTAACTCTTTTAAAAGGGAGGAGGTTTTGATTCCACTTATGGAGTGGATGACATTTATTTCTTTGAAAAATATGTTGAAATTGTGATACTTAAAATCCCAATTGGATACCAATGATGGAATTTTTGCACTTTCTAGAAATACAGCACATAAATTCGTATCCATTTCTTATGAAATGCTTTCAAGAAAAAATATTGGCTATCAAGTAAACGAAAACTAAACGATGCCACCACTATCCCTCCTCTACACCTCTTCAAAGGATGCTTTGACAAAAAAATCTTTTGTCCACCCTCTAAAAATATGTCAGAAGCCCAAGTTTTAGCTCTCTTCATGTTAGGTTGTCTGTCTTCTGTTTCATGCTAGGTTGTCTCCAGATGCCTCAGTCAAATTCAAATGCATCTCCTTCCTTTTGCTGGCTACAGAGTTTGCTTCATTTGGTATAGTATATGAGGTAGCTTACGAAGGAAAGGATAGGAAATGATCTTTATTTATCTTTGTGGTGTTTTTCAACAAACACCTGTGGGGCATTCCAGCGTGGAATCAAATTATTAAATATAGCGGCCTGATGGCCAATTGGCTAGTGCTCTAGCCTTTGATACCAGGCTTCGGGTTCCAATCCCTGACGGTGGCATGGATGTTTGTGAGTGGTTCGTATTCCATATTAAACTGTAGGTCCTGGTCTAATTCAGCCTAATGTATGCACAAAAGGACCGTAGAATGGCAAACCAAACCAAACCTCTTTAAATGTAGTTAACCTGTGCTACAATTGATAGAATTATAGCTTTATTTTTCCTAAACCAAGTGACATAGGGTCAACACTAGAATATACAAATATTTTCTTATTTATTTTTCTATCTGGCTTTTTGAAGGGATAATATTGATATCATTCTTAAAGTTTTCGAAGAAATACTTTTTTGTAAAATGGCCAGAAATTACTATATACATAAAAAGGCATAATATATTAAATTATCTATAGATTCTGCTTTATAGAAGTTATTTTTAGCTAGTAAATCTTTGGTCAAATGAGTTGCATTTTTACTTCTCATTATTTTATTTCTTCCGTTTTATCATATAAATTATAAAAAAGGACTCTTTATTGCCATCCGACCAGTATCTCCTTCCTTTGATTCAAACCCGACCCCTTACTGATTGTAATTTCCAATTTTTCTTAGAAGACGTGAGTTTAAGCGGAAGTGAAAGCCTTTGCCTCGACCCTCCCTACCCTCCCTACCCCACTGCCCCTTTTCTTAAGACGGAAATAAAAAGAAAAAAAAATGTAAAATGAGGGGGGGCAGAAAAAGAACTTGAGTAGGGTGTGGTCGTCGAAAGTACGTTCGGACGGAGAGCGTCTCTATTGATCAATTAATTAACGATGAGGGATTGAGTGGCAAGAAGTCGTCTGCTGAAATTGCTAAGGGGGACCAAGGGGTGGGGGGCGAGTGACAGTAATTTTATTTGGCTCTAAGGTCGTTCTCACGTGATAACGGTTCGAATAGAAAATTCTCTTGCTTCCCCCCCTCCTTCCTTTTGTATTTCCTAGTGTCCACAGAAAATGAGTTCAGTTTTTGTTGTACAAACATTTGATGATTTTTTTTTTTTATTATTTTTTAGAATTGGAAACTTAGGGGGTTTATTTGGGGGAGGGGGTTTAGAAAACACTCAAATTTTCCCACTGGGGGTGCAACGAATGCATTGTAAAATAAATTAAGCTGAAAGGAGGGAGGGATCAAAGTAATAAACGAATGATAGTTGCTTTCTTTTGTAGATAATGAATAATTAGAAAATAATAAGCTAGAAGATTAAGAAAAGCCTTAATTATTTTTTTTGTCCCTTTAAGAACTAATCAACTGTGTTCCTCTTAATCTATTTTAATTATTTTCCCTCTTGGTATTCTTTTAAGTTAATTAAATCCTATTCATTCAGAGATTGCTGCTTTGTCCTAGTTAACTGCAATAGTTAATTTTTAATATATTTTCTAGAGTTTCAAAAACGCTCTTCTTCCTTAATTACCTAAACAATGATGGAAAATAATAATTATAATAATATACTTGCGTAAAAGATTAATTATTACTAATAGTTTTGAATAAAAATAGAGAAGAAAAACGATTTAATTAAATTCAAAAAGATTTATAAACTAATATTTATATATTTAGCATATATATATATATATTTTGCATAATTAAACAAGCTTCTATAACATTGTGTTAAGCGCAGTTCAAAAGAACGCTTTTAAACATGCATAATTTTGTAGTAGAAATTATTAGAATATAATAAATGGCAGAAAAAAAAATTATTTATCATCATTTTAATACTTTTTAGGCATAAATACATTTTGCAAGTATTAACTGTCACCAATAAATATTTTTAAGGAACAAATAGTACTATTTTATGATTATTATTTGCGTATATAAAGTTTTTTAATTACGTCGAGGACTAGGTCGTATTGACCATTTCTTTATGAGCAGCGCCCAATACAAACTAGCCTTGAAGAAGGCATGTCATGTGGGCTGCACCGACGAACGTTGTTACTCATTTAGCACTACCCAGGGAGCACGTGTAGCTTGAAGATAGGCTACGGATGCGAGTCACACTACCTCCACAACGCTCTACGAGCCTATTAGACTGGGACCTACGATTTAAAGTGGATTCGAACCACTAAAAATATCCATGCTACCGTCGGCACTCGAACTTGAAACATGTGGAACCGAGCGCCAGAGCGCTAGTCACTCGGCCATCAGACCCTGCTTATATAAAGTAAGTTGTAAAGCTTTTACAAATTTTAATTTATCTATTTTTAAACGAAATAATTAAATAATAAATAATAAATAATGCGTTATGCGCAGTTCAAAAGAACAATTTAAACATGCATAATGTTTTTATAACATTGCATTATGCGCAGTTCAAACGAATGCTTTAAATATGGATAATATTTTATAACATTGTGTTATACGCAATTCAAAAGCATGCTTTAAAAATGGATTTTTATAACATTGAGTTATGCGCAATACAATAGAATGCTTTAAACATTATTGTTTTTATAACGTTGCGTTATGCGCAGTTCAAAAGAATGCTTTTAAACATGCATAATTTCAAAATTAATTTCAAAGAGATTTTATTTGCCACAGAATAACTCTTAGAGCATTGTCCAACTAATTTTCTGCTCAAAACTAAAAGCTTTAATATGTATTATAATCAATAATATTTTGAGATCTGATCGTGATACATATATAGAGCTAAATGTGATTAGAAGGTACAATAACGTAATTAATTATTGAATTTTGTAATAAATTTAAATTAGAAGAGTTTTGAAAGTTTTTGTAACTTGTACGTCTCATGTTGACATGTATCATTACTTTCTGAACTGGGAGAATATTGCAAAAATTGATTATAGTATCTCTTGTGAAATTAATAAACGGATATATTGCTCACCATGGTTCATTATATCTTGCATCCGAACCTCCTACGATATCCTTCGATAACCGATATTCAATCTACACGACACCCAAAAACTCATTTATTACTTTGCTCTCCCTTAAACTTACCTTATCTTTTAATGCTTGCATCACGATTTTATTGAAAAAAGTTACGAAACACTTTGCACAAGGTTTGGAAATGTTAGAAACAGATGCAGTGGCAGAAGAAAACTAAAAACTTCCCAGTAACGAAATTTGCAATTAATTCGAAACATATCTCTGCCATATTCGAATTTAGTAGTTTTATCGTTTGAAAAGGGCGAAGTAATTAACGTACTTCAAGAAAGAGGGGGTGTAGCAGCAGTAAAAAAAAAAAAAAAAAAACAAAGGACAGAAGGAAGAAGAAAGAAACTGAAACTCCCGAGGCAACTAATCGAAGAAGAAGACCCTCTGCAATCGCTTCCATTTAGAATATCGGAAAAATTCATCTTTAATTGCTTCGGTACGGCATGCAATCACGAATGTTAGTGCCGCTTTGTCTCTGTGATGCTTGTTTTCAATTATTTTGTGTTAAATTACTTATGGAAAAGGAAAAAAGCAATTACGGGAGGTTGCAGAAGAGATGAGCTAATTTTAGCTGTCACTGTTGTCTGCGTAATGTTGCCCACAGTTATTTTTAGAGTGAGGAAAAAGGTTGAGGATTTGCATAACGGAACCTCGATACGGAAAAGAAAATATAACAAACATCGAAAGAAATCTGTATTTGATTCCTGCCATTAGGCCAGTTATGATCTTGCAAAGCAGTTTGTCCCATTAAATGATTTCTTACGGAGAAAAAAAGTAGAAAAGCCATGCAATCCGTACTTTTAAATACATTTAAACTATTTGAACTGTGTAGAATACATTTTAAACTTATTAAAATGACACTTTCAGAATTCTGTTCACTATCTGATATTTGTTATTTGTAAGGAAATACTACTTTTTGTTGAGGCATTATAATATCCTGGGTACTGATGACGGAGTACGATGGTACCATAGATTTTGGGTTTGAGTCGCGGAAGTACCATTAATTTTTGTAAGAATTCGGAATCCACTTGAAGCGGCCTAATGGACAATTGGTTAGTGCTCTGGCGTTTGGTACCCCAGGCTTTAGGTTCGAATTCTGATGATAAAGTGGATATTTGTTAGTGGTTCGGAATCCACGTTAAACTGTAGGACCTAATCTAAGTATCCCAAAGTGTACACAAAATGACAGAGCTGCAAAACCAAATCAAACTGAATTCACTTCAAATAGTAGATCGGTCGGGACCAATCAACAATTGGCCATGAAGCGTCAAACCAGGGGTTGGGCGTAGGGCTAACAAAACCTGGTAAAAAGAAAATTATCGTGTTTAGAAATCTCAGTCAGAAAATTCCTCACAGATCTCATCTTAAATACTAGTGACAGAATGGGCCTGGTTGGTGGAAGTTGATTGAGATACCCTTGGCCTGAATAGGCTGTAGTTCTTGAGAAGAAGATGAATATAATATTTTATAGACTTTTTTTGGCAAAAATGTAAAAAAAATATATATTTCCAGTTACTCTAAGACTGACACAAAAATATCATACTTATATTTTCACTATAATTGTTAGGTCTTGGTATTTAAAAATCACCATTATACCATCAATAAACTACAAAAAAAATCACACTAATAATAATTTATTATTGATTAATTGGTCCACTAGCTGACAACCAAAAAACAGGTAGTTGGAAGAATTGTTCATTATTATTATACTATTAATTTACATCCTTTTTTTAGTATTAAAAAAGATGGAAATAATTAAGATGATGTATGTGATAAAAATATTATTAAAAACTTTATACAGGCTAAATATACAAATTTTAACTTAATAGTTATAAATATCTACTAGAATTTTATTTCAAATTTTTAACAGAAACATATGTTATACTCAAATAAAAATATTGTCTTAAATCTTTTTGTATTATTAAATTTTGAAAAATGTAATTCATTTAAACAATTAGTTTTTTTTTTTTTTTTTTTTTTTTTTTTTGCTGATTAAAATTATTACTTTTCATTTTATTCGTTGATAAATAGAAAACTAAAAATTGCCATAAATAATTCGTCTTACTCACGACTGTAAAACCCGCTATACTGTTAAGATATACACCTTGCTGAGATGCTTATTTACAGGGGTAAAATAAACTTTGGTTATAAATTGCATTACTATAAATTTGCAATGTGAGAATTATATTATTAAGGCACAGTACAGAATGAATTTATAATAATGTGTATTTGAAACAATACAAAATACATTATCATTGAAGTAAAAATTAAAAAAGATTAATTATAATGCAGCAAATGAACGTAGATTAAAATATTCTTTTAATTTTTTTTCAAAGGCAGTATTTTTACATTTTAACTCAAATCAGGTTTATTAAGATAAAACAATAAGCAATATTGTATTACTATAAAATTGCGTAACATTTTTAAGAATTAAAATGAGAAAATAATAAAATAAATTACGTAAAGTAATCAAGAGCTTTAGAAAGATCGTAACTAACTCTAGAAATGTTTTGCTGAATTTTCAGGAAAATCAAGGATTAAGGAATCTTTATTGAAAGTTCTTGGCCACTCATCCACACCGTATATCAAAAAGTGGTCCAAATAAATTCGTTTGCGTTTAAAGACAAAAAAAAACAATCTGTTCAAAAAACTAGCAATTAAGAAATTATTAAGAACAATATCAAGCCATATGGTATTGATTACGACGATTACTTATATTACACGATTACGTATATTTGCTGGTTGAACCGTGCAAAATTGCTCACTGAAACCAGGAAATATTAGAACTGAAATTAGGAAACAATAAAAAAAATGATGCAAATTAACCAACAGCTTTAAAAAAGATGGTATATAACTCTAAAAATTTTTTTGCTATATTTTTAAGAAAAATAAAAACTAAAAACTGAGATTGAGGAATCTTTGTTAAAAATTCCTGGCCACTCATTCACACCATAAATCAAAAAGCGGTCCAAATAAATTCGTTCGCACTTAACCACAGAAAAAAAAGGGCGGTTCAACCAGCAATTTAACCAGCGACAGATGTTTACGTTTCTACCTTTCCCCGTACACAAGCTACCGCTACTCTCTTCTGTCAAAATATCAAAAAATCAAACCATCTTTTTGGTCCTCAATGCATTTTTCAGAGCAAAAGATGAAAAGCCGTGACAAAATTAGTTTTACCCCCTCTGCCGCCTGGCACGCCAGTGACACTTTTTTCAATATTTGTGACCCCGTTTCCATGGCAACGGTTTTTAAGCCTCCAAGCTACGTGTACGTCTATATAAACTTTTCTCTTGTGTTGCTGTATTTTTTCACTTTTTTTCCCCTTCTTCCATTCCGTGTTACACGCTTGCCTGCTCACCGCTTTGGGTGAGGATTGTAGGAAGTTATTGAGAACTCACTCGGGGGAGAGAGAGAGGGAAACAGCATTTGAATATAACGGGAGAAAGTTTTGGTGTTGTTTTCGATTGCTTTTATCATTCATTTGGTCGGAAAACGAATGTTTTGGGGCTTTAAATCTTTGGAATTAGTTTAGTATTCTTTGCTGAATATAAATTCAAATTAGTAGATAAATAGTGATAAGTGTGAGATGTTTATTTTTAGCTTTCTATTAGTATGACTATATATTATTAATATATTAATAAGTATCTGATCTTGATTAAAAAATAATTATTTGTAAACAAAAATATTTATTTATTTTCTGTTGGTAAGTTGGTCGTAATTTATATATTAATCTTTTCATTTGTAAATTTGCAGACTAAAATATTTTAGGAGAAAAAAAAAAATTTTTATCTATCTATTTCATTCATCTAATAATGATTATTTCACCTCTATATTTCATTCATCTAATAAGAAATTCATCATTTTATTCATTTAGTAAGAAATATTTCCTCTATTTCCTTCATATAATAATAAGAAATATTTCATCTGTTTTATTCATATAATATGAAATATTTCATCTATCTATTTCATTCGTCTAATAAAAAAATAGTTCATTTATCTATCTCATTCATAATTATTTCCTCTATTCATTTCATTTATCTATTTCATTCGTCTAATAAGAAGTATTGCATCTATTTATTTCTGGTCATCTAATAAGAAATAATTTATATTTCATTCATCTAATAATAATTATTTCATCTATCTATTTTCATTATCTATAAATTCGAGATAGCGCAAGTGATTGTTTTAATTTTTATGTATGAGGTACCTTTTAAAAGAAATTTAAATTAGATTATTTAAAAAGATTTTGTATTCTAGTAGTAATAATGTAAAGCTACATATTTTAGAAGTAATTATAGTTTAAAATTATTACTTTGGTGACCAAAGTTTGTAGTTTGTTCTTTAAAAATGCATGATTATATTTTGTTTTATTATATTTTTGAATTTCATATATATATATATATATATATATATGAATTTTAAACTCCTATTTTACTTCAGATAAATTCACTTCAAAAAGTATCTTAAAATTTATCTATAACATGACAAACATGAATATGCCCCATATAATGCATAACTTAAACATCAGAATACTTTAATACACGAATATATTAGAAACGTTTAAAAATGTTACATGCTTTAATATTATTATTATGCTGTATAATACATCTACTTTCATTTTTTATCGTCTTGTAAGAATATACTGCTACTAAAATTGAAAAAATTTATAATTTTCAAATATTATAGAAAATGTCTAAAAAGACTATTAATCTAAATTTTATAGATAATTAATCTCTATTATAAAATGCCTGAGCAAATTTTCTCATAAAACAAATTTATCGTGCCAGCCGTTTAAAAATTAATTTACCTAGACGATTAGAAACCTGTTTGTCTAGCATCAGACTTCAGGTATTTAAAATTTACTCCCATAACCCAGACTTATGAAGAAATAAAAAAGGCAAACACCGGCGCAAGTGTTTACACAATAATTAAGCATTTAACAATTTAATCCCCCTACTGTACAAAAACTTAATCAACATAACGTCTAATCTTTAACGTATTATTCGTTAAAGCTTTCCTTTTAAAAAATTGGAGAAAAAAAAAAACATAAGAACTTTTCCAAACCACTTAACTAAGGCTGCTGGAAAACTAATTCAGTAAAATCCTGCTCACTTTTGGCTGAGAAGTATTTGATGAATCTTTAAGGTAGAAAAAAAAAGAAAGAAAGAATAATAATAATAAGACGGGGGCCGTAATGAAAAAAATGGCGAAATCTCTGTACTTGAAAAGCGTTTAAAATGGGCCTTCGGCGTAATAACCATGGGAGTGGGACCTTCTGTGCGCCTGTAAAACTTCGATTCGCTCAAATTATCCAGCCAGGAACAATTAAAAGGACGAGCCGTACCAGGCAACAACCGTGTAGCTTGCGGTCGGCCGATGTAATGGTCCTAGTTCCAGTCAACTTGAAGCACGAAATATTCGCATTAGGGCCGTTTGCACTTGTTTTGTTTTGGTTGGCAGTTCTCTGTTCCAAATGCAGGGTAGCGAGCAACGGCCATTTTGGGTCACACACAATCAATCATTTTATTACTCCCAAAGGAACATGTTTTAAAATTCAATCTGACTTTATATCTGAATTTTGGCCGAGTGAAAAATACAGGAGGGTTTAGATTCATTTTTAGTAGGGTTTGGTTTGTCGCTCTACGGTGATCTTGTGCACACTTTAGCTAATTAGACAGGGACCTAAAGTTTAAAGTGGATTGGAACCATCCATTCCACCGCCAGGATTCGAACCTGAAGCCTGTAATACCAAATGCCAGAGAGCTACACTTGGACACCACTTGGCCAAGTGTAGCTCTCTTTCGCGCCCTGGTGTCCATTCCACTTGGACACCAGGGCGCGTACTTGATTTGCAGTCAGTGACTTCAGAAAAGGCAAACTCGATGAAGATTGTTACAATATGGTTTGACTTGATTTGTCGCTCTACCGTCATCTTGTGCAAACTTTGCGCTAAACAACAGGCACCTACAATTTAAAGTTGAATTACTACTCCACCACACCACATCACTGTGCTTAGAGCTGAGTTTCTCCTTTACTGTTTGGGAATGATGTGGAGGAGAAGTCCAATTGGGCTCTGTGACTCTCAACGGTCGGACAAATGTGAGACTGGGAGCTAGAGTTTAAAGTGGATTCCGAACCACTAAAAACCTCCATGCCATGGCTAGAATTCAAACCTAAAGCTTGGGGTACCAATAGCCAAAGCGCTAGCCAATGTAACAACGCGGTTCAAACGCTTCGTATCGTTAGTTAGTCTGTTTACTAGAGTTTTCTAGGTTTTCTCCCTAATTATCTCTAAAGGTGCTCTCAAACGACAATGTCATTTTCTCATCACATTAGGTGGACGTTTCTTGGTATACATAAATGAAACATACCACTTATCTTAAATTTTTTTTTCTACTTCATTACGCAAAAATGTACTCACTCTTATACAAAAATTATACAATAATAACACATTATTCACTCTATACAAATATTATACAATAATAACACATTACTCTCTCTGTACAAAAATTATACAATAAAATACTCCTATTTTGCTTTATATATCAAATACATCATTATGCTTTGCTTTTTTTCTTATTTGTGCTATTTTAAAAGCACTGCTATATTTTTAAAGCAATTTCTAATGATAAATATTTTTCTTAAATGTCAGTTAACCCTATACACCCTCATTAATTGATTAACTTTAATACCCTACCAAATTCTATCCAATAAATTCTTACTGAAACATCACAGTCGAGTTCTAAACAAATAACTTATTCAAATTTCACAGATTGTATAAAGAGATTTAAATGCAAAGTCTTAACACAAATGGATAATTTAGTATGCTAAAATCAGATAAAAATTTATTATTTAAAGCCTAGAGAATTGATAAATTTTGGTTCAATTTTTTGTTTATGAACGTCTACGAAACAGAAAAAAATTAGCTTTAACTATATTTAATTTAATTTAATTTTCTCAGTAATTATTCAATTATATATTGTTTTATAAACAATTATTTAAACTTTTCCAGATGATGAATATGGATACTAATTTATCACATAAAGAAATCTTTTCCCTTTGAAATGTAAGGACAATTTTTAGCAATAATTATTCAAATGAATTAGACGAACTTTTACAAAATAATCATCAAAAAATTAAAATTTTGAATAACTGAAATCTAAGTAAACAATGAAACTTCAGAAATTCAAAAATTTTCTAAAATGTTTTAAAAAATTGTTTTGTAGACTAAATATTGTTTACACATAACTGTCTGCATTCATATTTGAAACAAATATTGTTATGTATTTGAAATAACAAATGTTATGCAAAAATATTGCAAATATTTTGCTCAGTCTGTATATGGAGTTTTGCTCTGTTCGTCTAAAAGAATTTCATTAGGAATGTCTGGGAATTTCGAAACGTATTTAGATAAAAATATATTTCTATTGTTAAGAAATTATTCAAATATAAATTCAACATTCAATTTATCAGATTTTCTAAAAACAATTCTGCATTTTTCATCTCTGATTTTGAAAATCACATTCAGTTTATGTTACAAATGTAAAACTTAAAATTAAGAAACCTAATACATTTTTAATTCTCTAATTTCTAGAATGAATATTTTAAGTTTCAAATTACGAATTACATTTTTGAAACTTTTTTTCAATATTGTCGAACAAATTTTAGAAATTTAATTTAATTCTGCCTGTTTCTTGGGGTTTTTAATCAGTGCAGTAAAACAAGGTTCCCCTTTTCCTTTAGATAAAATCTGATAAGAAATTCCTTATAAAGTTCATTCCCAATAACAAAAAAAGTAACCGTAATGAGAAAAAAGATTTGCTGGTTAGTAATGCAACCCTTGACATTTTTCACCTAATTGTTTTCTTGATTTTTTCTTTCAATTTAGGATTTTTGGGAACTGGAGACTAAATTAATTCAATTACTGGGATTTTTTTAATCTGATGAGCAATATTTCTGATTAATTGTTAAAAACTAAATGAATATTTTTCTTTTCTGGCTCTTACAGATTTTGCTAAAACATATATTATTATTTTTAATTTAAAAATAAAGATCATTTTAATAATTTTGGATGATTAACGTTTAAAGATGAATTTTTTGGTAATCGAGTCTAGAAGAAGGTTCAAAACTAGTATTATTATAATTATTTCAAAAAAATAGTACTCTAAGTGTGTGATAATATTATAAGTCATTCCAAAAATTATATTAGTTAATTTAAAAACTATTATTTTTATTGTAAAAAAATCCAGCCTATTTCCCCCCAAACTAATTAGTACTATTTAACAAACTTTCATGTATATAAAAATAATTAAATATTTCAAAAAAATTTCAAAATGTTTATTTCAAAATGTTTTTAATATTTTAAAATGATAAAATATTTCAAATAAATTTCAAAATGCTTTTAATACTTCAAAATGATTAAATATTTCATGATTCTCTCATTACTTTATTATGAATTTTAATATCCATAACATTATCCTCATTACATATCATTATTTCTTACATTATTACTCTTTGTATCAAATTATTGACTTTAGATTTTATATTAAAATACTTTACAGTATAAAATAACAATAATAATTCAAAGTAATTATTATAATTATTTAAAATAATTTGTGTTTAAAATTTTATGATGATAAATACTAACATTAATATTGCTATTATTAATGTTAGTATAACAGTTAATCTTTGAACATAATTTAAGTACAGTAAACTGCTTATTGTGAGAAATTGCCGTTAAATTAGTTTTAAATAATAAATAGCAATTATTGTTATTCTTACAAAAATTACAAAGTTATTATTGTCACAAAATTACAAAATTATTATTTCTTACAAAAACACAAAATTATTATTGTTACAATACATTTATTTGCATTGATAGACACTGTTTCTTTTTTTTCATCAAAATGTTTTCTTTTATATCAAATCATGATGAGATGTAATATATCATTTGGCAATTATAAAATATACATACTTAAAAATAAGGATGATAGATTATTTCTTAAAAGAACAAACACCTAGAAATTTTACTTCATTTGTACCACAAATAAATAAAAATTGCTCTTTAAACTACATAGACTTTGCAACTTTGTTTACAATAATTTGCTTCATAGAAAAGGATTTATTATTTCTAAAAATAAGTTCTCTCTATTTTGTTTTCAATTTTATATCAAAACTAATGTAGTATTGACCAATGTAACTCTATATTTATGTTACATTTACTTCAGATTTATTTTATTATTTTTTTTTCATTCTTTAATATTTTGATTTTTATATTCTGATTTAATGTGTTACAAATATTCTTGTGAAATATTTTGTGGTAATTCGATAAATTTTGGTGTAACAATAGATTTGTTGAAATTATTATTCTTACTTGTCAAAATGTAGCTTTTAGAGTCAACAGGTCCTGAAACAGAGGAATGAACTATGGGGAGTAAAAAAATAATGGTTTGAGTATTATGGATATATTTATTTTTGGATTGATATCTATCGTAGAATTTAAACATATGAATTAGAGTATGGATATTATTAATTTGTCCTTCTAAAAACAATAACAATAGTCAGAAGTGAATAATATACCAAAGGTTACAATAACATAAAATTAAGAGATAATACTACCAAGGATATTATAATAACATAAAATTAAAGTGAACTAACAAAAAAAACTATACATTGAAGAACTAAAATACATTAAAATATTCACCTTTTAAACTATGAACTTGAAAATTATACAAATTATATCTCGTATACTTTTACAGTTGTTTACTACATTTTGTTGTTTGTTGTTTTTAGGTTGTTGTCTGAAGAAGACTTTCTTTAATTAGTTGTAAGAGTGAATTATATGTCTGGCAGAAAAGTGCAATGACGCACACAAAGTAGAAAACTTACTAGACTTTATAATAAATATTTATGAAACTTGAGATATCTGTTTGTCCAAAATTGAGTTTCCTGTAGCTATGTTATTATTAATGAAGAAGGCTTGTTTTAATAAGTTGCAAAATTGATTACACCAAATTTAAGAGCAAATGCAATGACACACACAAAATATAAAAAAAACATACCAGATTTTCATGGTAATTATTTATACAACTCGAGCTATCATTTTTCCTAATTGAATTACAGTACAACACTATTAATAGAGAAAACACTTGGTTTTATTAAGCAAAATTAATTAAAGCATCTTTTGATAACATTGCAATACCAAATACAGAAGTACAGAAAATCATATTAGTCATACACATTATCATATAATCATATATAGTAATTATTTATACAACTCGAGCTATCATTTTTCCTAATTGAATTACAGTACAACACTATTAATAGAGAAAACACTTGGTTTATTAAGCAAAATTAATTAAAGCATCTTTTGATAACATTGCAATACCAAATACAGAAGTACAGAAAATCATATTAGTCATACATTATCATATAATCATATATAGTAATTATTTATACAACTCGAGCTATCATTTTCCTACCAGAAGTTTGGTTACGAAAAGCACTATTATTATTAATGAGAAGGCGCTTGC